>RJWM01007441.1:0-77880 GCA_004363535.1 Dasyprocta punctata | reverse complement strand
GATATCAAAACAAGAGAAAGACCCAACCAAAAAGGAAAACTACAAGCCAATATCCCTATTGAACATAGGTACAAAATCCTCAATAAAATACTAGCAAACAGAATGCAGCAAATCATCAGAAGATTATACACCATGACCAAGTGGGATTCAACCCAAGAATGCAGGAATGATTCAACATATGCAAATCAATAAACGTAACACAGCATATCAACAATGTCAAAAGACAAAAATCACATGATCATCTCAATAGATGCAGAAAAAGCTTTTGATTAAAGTCCAACACTCATTCATGATAAAAACCCTGTAGAAAACCAGAATAGATGGTCTCTACCTTAATCTGATAAAAGTCATCTATGACAAACCAACACCAAACATCACACTAAATGGACAAAAACTGAAAGTTTTCAACATAAACTCAGGAACAAGACAAGGATGTCCACTACCACCGTTCCTATTAAATACACTTCTGGAAACACTAGCCAGAGCAATTGGAAAGGAGAGTAAAATAAAAGGAATAAGGATAGGAGAGGAAGAAGTGAAATTATCATTATTCGCAGAAGACAAGATTCAAATTCAGTAGCATAGCTGAATACAATGTCAACACTCAAAAATCAACAGCATTCCTGGACACAAAAAACAAATACACTGAGAAAGAAATTAGGGAAAACACACCCTTCACAACAACATCAAAAAAAAAAAAAAGAAAGAAATACTTAGGTATCAATCTAACAAATGAGGTAAAAGAGCTATACACTGAAAATAACAGTATTCTGAAAAAAGAAATGAAAGAGGATCTCAGAAAATGGAAAGATATTCCTTGCTCATGTACAGGAAGAACCAACACTATGAAAAACGGCCATACTCCTAAAACCATCACACAGATTTAAAGTAATCCTGATCAAAATATCATTAGTATACCTCAGGGACCTAGAGAAAACATTTTGAAAATTCATCTGAAACCAGAAAAGACCTAGGAATAGCAAAGGCAATCCTGGACAACAAAGGCAAGGTAGGAGACATCGCAATCTCTGACCTGAAATTATACTACAAAGCTACTGTGATAAAATCAGCATGGCACTGGCAAGAAAACAGATCAGTGCAACAGAATAGAAGATACAGACACAACTACAAAGACACTGAGCCACCTTGTCTTTGACAAAGGAGCCAAACATATTCACTGGAAGAAAGATGGCCTCTTTAACAAATGGTGCTGGAAAAGCTGGCTTTCCACATGCTGAAGACTAAAACCCATGCCTATCACCATATACTAAATTGAAGTCAAAATAGATCAAAGATCTAAATATTAGAACAGAAATACTAAATCTACTTGAAGAGAAAGTAGATAGAGATCTTGAAGACACAGGTGTAGGCAGAGAATTCTGAAAAATATCAAACTGGGATCTCATCTTACTAAAAAATTTTTGCACATCAAAAGAAATCACCAAAGGAGTGAAAGGAAAACTCACAGAATGCGAAAACATTTTAACCTACCATCCCTCAAAGGACATCTATCTAAAACATATAAAGAATAAAAAAAAAAAAGAAAAAAAACAGACAACTCAAATTCAAAGACCCAATTCAAAAGTGGGCATCTGAGATGAATACACATTTCTCAAATGAAGAAATACAAATGACAAATAAATGCATGAAACAATGTTCAACATCATTGGTCATTTGAGAAATGCAAAATAAAACAACACTGAGATTTCATCTCATCCCAGAAAACATGGCTATCATCGAAAAATTATCCAATAACAAATGCTAGCAGAGCTGTGGGGGAAAAAGGACCCCTTCTCTGCTGTTGATGGGACTGTAGACTGGTGCAACCACTATGGAAATCAGTGTGGCGATTTCTCAAAAAACTAAGATTAGAGGTCCCATCAACCCACTTATTCCCCTGAAGAATTACAAACATCATACCACAGCAGTATGAGCACCCTTGTTTACAGAAGCATAATTTGTAATAGTTAAATCTTGGAAACAACCCAAATGCCCATCAACCAAGGAATGGATAAAAATAGATGCAGTATTTTTATACAATGGAGTAATAAAGAAAGATAAACTCGAGGCATTTATAGGTAAACTAGGGAAAATACTCATAAGTAAAATAAATCAGACTGGCATGTGTAAACATTGTATTGTCTCCCTAGTGTAAGAAACTGAAAGAATAAATAAGATCCAAAAGGTACAATAGATATTGAGAAAGGGAAAGAAACTTCTCAAAAGGAAAGAACAACTGGAATGGGGGAAAGGAAAAAAGAAAGGAAAAAACATATATGCACACACACACACGATAGCTAAGATAATCATATTACTCATTTTATTCATTTAGTGGAACAGTTAGTGCTTATATTGTTTGATCACCTTTGCATGCCTATATCTGATAATCTGAGCAACTATTTTGAAGACAACAATGTTAATAACCAATGTTACTTTCCTATCATCTTGTTTTGAAATTCTGTATCATTTTTATTGTTTTTTTATTCTCTTTAAAATAAAAAAAAAGGCAGGCCATGAGGAGTAGAACAAGAAGCCAGCACTTGCTGTGAGTTGGCGCCAGGTGTGGGCCATGGGGAGGAGAACCAGACGCCAGTCCCTTGCAGTGCCCAGACTGGAAGACAAGAAGAGCCAAAGTCCCCCACCCCACCACCCCACCATAGGCAACCAGCTGATCTGGGGAAACACAGGCTGAGATGATGACTATTGGGATGAAATACAACTTAATGCTTACAGTGTTTAATGTTTCATTGACTTTGAGGAGGATGACAACATGCCAGATAGCATGTATGGGGGATCTGCTTCTGAAGGTGGTAGGCACTGTTAATTCCCTATTATCTTGTTACAAAATTCTGTATCATTTTCATTGTTTCATTTGGTTCAGTTTTACTCTGTTTTGTCTTTATCATATCTGATAGCATGGGCAGCTATTTCAAAGATAATGAGATACGGTAGCCATTTTGAATTTGCTATTATCTTGTTTTGAAGTCCTGTACTGCATTCATTGTTTTGTTTTTTTTGGTTCTATTCTGTTCTATTTTGTTTGATCTTACTATGTCTGATGGTATGGGCAGCTACTTTGAAGACAAGAGGCATTATGGTAGCCATTGTTGATTTCCTATTATCTTGCTTTGAAATCCTGTATCACTTACACACAATTCCTAACAATTTCTTCTTCAAACAAGTATTAAACTCTCATTAAAAGTGACCAACATTTACTAAGTACCTGATACATGTATCTAAGAGAGTACCATAGCACTTCTCCACAGTTAGCACAGAAAAACAATGAAGCAGTAAGAGAGTCTACTGCCTTCTTATGGCCCATTCCTAGCTTGCGTCTTAGTCTTTCTTCTCCCCACTTTACCAAGTTTTCTGCCTTATATCTAGGGTTTCTTTAGTCAGAGAGGAAGTTGACAACATACTACCCATTTGCTTTCTTCTATGTCTCTATGAGCTTTCTTTTTAATGCACAATGTATAAAATCCTGGCATGAAATAAACGAGGTAGTTATGATAGATAGTTATGACATACCCCTTGAGACAGGATGTAGGCATCTGTCAATCTGCATGTCTTTCTCAGACTGTAAAACAACATACGGGCTCTCCTAAACAAAAACTAATTCTAAATATCTCTCTTGGCAGAAAATTGACCGCATAAGAGTTTAAATTTTTAAAAATAAAATGTGAAAATACTACAATGGTTTTTGATACTACCCAACTAATAATGCTCAGTTCATCAAGTGTATCTATATCTATGAGCTACAAAGAAAAATATATGAATCCTTTCTGAAGCATGAGAATTTAAAGCATGACTGCTTAGATAACAAGAGCATCTCTTTGAATACCTAATACCTTTTCAGACTCATGTTAAATTCTAATATTTCTCTAAATTTCAACTATAATTTATGATTGGAAAATGTATATGTAAAGATTCAGATTGCAGTGATAATTCTGAGTCAAAGTGTACTTTGTAAAGCTGCTTAAATCTAAAAGTATAAGCAGATCTGATCAACTGTTGCCAAATACTGTATTAAAATTGCCTTTAAATAATTTCTGCAAGTGTTTTTTACTGTGATAAAATACATGTAACATAAAATTTACCATCTTTAACCAACTTTAAGTGAACAGCTCAGTATTATTTAGTACATTCATACTGTTGTGAAACCAATCTCCAGAATTCCTCATCATGCAAAACTGAAACTAATAACCATGAAGAGCTCCTTGTTTTTGTTTGTCTTTCCCTTAGTCCCCACCAATGAACCTTTCCACTTTGTGTCTATGTTAGTTTGACCACTTTAGTTGCCTCATATACTGGAATCCAAAAGTACTCATCCTCTTGTGATTAACTTACTTCACTTAGTTTAATGATCTCAAAGCTCATCTATGTGTGATATGACAGAGTTTCCTTGCTAATTAAAGCTGAATAATATTCCACTGTACCGATATCAATTTTAAAAAAATTTCTTCATCCACTCATTGACATTTGGGTCATTCCTACTTTTTGGCTATTGTGAATATTAATGCTTTGATGAAGGTGTAGAAGTATCACTTGGAATCTCTGCATTCTATTCCTTTGGGTAGTTATCCAGAAGAGGAGTTGCTGGATCATATGGTAATTCCATTTTTAATTTTTTGAGGAACTGCCATACTGTTTTCCACAGTAGAGGAACTCTTCTACATTTCCACAATCAGTGCATCAGGGTTACAATCTGTCCATCTTTATCAACACTTGCTTTTTTTCTTTTCTTAAAAAAAAAATTATATATATATATATACACACACACACACACACACACACACACACACACACATATATAGTAACCATGCTACTGGATGTAAAATGGTATTGTATTGTAGTTATTATTTGGATTTCCCTAAGCATTAGTGATATTGAGCATCTTTCCATGTGTTTGTTGACAATTTTTTATACATATTCTTTAGAAAAATGTCTATTCAAGTCCTCTTTCCCCTTTTTAATTGGATTGCACATGTTTGTTGTTGGAGTTCCTAATATATTCTAGAATCAACCATTCACCAGGTAAATGACTTGGAAATATTTTTTACCATTCTGCATTTGTCTTTCACTCTGATGATTGTATTCTTTGACGGACAGTTTTTAATTTTGACATATTTCTACTTATCTATTTTTCTATTATTTTGCTTTTAATAGCCATAAAATTACTACTTCCAAATCCAATGTCAAAAGATTTTTCTCCTATGTTTTCTTCTAAGACTATTACAGTTTGAGCTCTTACCATTTAGGTCTTTTAACAATTTTGAGTTAATTTTCACACACTGTAAGATTAAGAGTCCTATTTCATGCGTTTGCATGTAGGTATCTAGTTTTTATAGCAACATTTGTTGCTGAATGTCCTTTCCCTATTGAATGGGTACACTTGTTAAAAATTACTTGAACAAGTGTGCACAGGTTGTGTTTTGGGGCTTCATATTCTACTTCATCAGTCTACATGCCTATCTTTGTGATAATACCACATTGACTCAGTTACTGCAGCTTTATAATAAGTTTTGCAATCACTAAGTATGACACCTCCAACTTTTTTCTTCTTTTTCAAGAATGTTGTCTTGTTGGGGTCTTCTGAGAAACTATATAAATTTTAGGACCCATTTTTCTATTTCTGCAAAAGATGCTAATGGGATTTTGGCAGGGGCTATATAGACATCTCAGCAATATTAGCTCACCCAATCTATGACACAAGACATCCTTCCACTCATTTGTGTTTCATAGTATTCGTTACATGGGTTTTTCATCATTTTAAAAAATGTACAACCAGGTATTGTGGCCCCTGGCGTACAAGAGGCGCTATGGTTCGCATTGAGGACCGACACGCGGGTCTGAGGAGCCAGAGCCCCTCCCCTTACCGGGTTTGAGGAGGCCGGCCCTCCCTGTCACAGATCTGAGGAGCTAGGGCCCCTCCCCTCACCGGGTTTGAGGAGGCCAGCCCTCCCCGCTGATGTCGTCCTCCGTGGGCCGAGCCCTCCCCCAGGAGACTCCCACTTCCCCGCCTCTTCTAGGTCCAGCCCCTAGCATCCACCCCTGCTCCCCGCCCCTATGGTATATATGCTTCCGCAATAAAGCGGATCTGCGCCATCAGCCTGGTCTCCGCGTTATCAACGCGTCGGTCTTGCCTGCTGTGAGGCCCAACCGCCCCCAAGGTATTTCATAATTTTGACACTATTTCATGGAATATTACTTTAACTGTTCATTACTAACATTTAGGAATACTTTTGATTTTTGTGTATTAACTTTGTCCTCTGTGACACTGTTCAACCCATCACTTCTAGTAACTACTTGGTAGGTTAGTTCATTTTCTATATAGATAATTATGCTACTTTTAATAAAAATAGTTTTATTTCTTTTTTCCCCAATCCACTGGTGAGGGCTTCCAGTACGATGTTGAATATGAATAGTAAGATTAGAAATCTTAGTCTTTACTCTGGGGGATGTATCATTCAGAACCACATGATAGGTTAGCTGGTTAATGGTTCTGTGAATGCTGACTAAAGAGAAGACACTGGACTCCCGGGTCAAAGGAACAGGATGTATTAAGCACAGCAAACAGTATCAGCCTGCTTGCACCAGTTTCTCTGTTCCTCACTCTCCTGCAGGATGTGCACTGGCCCAGATGGATGACTGTGCATGCAGAAGGTTGCATAACAGAACAATGAGCTTTGGGAATCCACCACATCATAGCAAGCAATAAAAAAGCCTACTTTATTCCATAAGGATGATCATCTCCTCTCTCATTGCAGCTCAATGCAAAAACACTGAGAAATGACACAGCTAAAAAGTGTCCAGGGGACTGCATTCCTGGCATACCAACAAGATGTGCAAGAACACAACAGACACATGGATTATCACTGTCAACAATACACTCCTTTTTCTTCAGCCATCTTGGATTCTGGCAAATTTTCATGTGAGGGTGCCACTCAGTTGGCCATTCTAATTAATGTGACTTACACAGGCTGCAGCCAAATCTGTTTAATTTGTCTCATACAGGATTTACTGAAAGCAACTGTCAAGAGGACTCTGAGCAGCAGGATAAGGCCAACTGCAATACTGACAACAGTTATGCCTTCTGGGCCTGAGACTCAGCCAAATGTGCCTAAGTCTTATGAGAAAGGATGACCAGAAGGTCTCATTTTATATACCTCAAATGCAGCCTTAGGGTAATGTTGGGAGCCGTTGAAACTGGAAACTGAACATACTGTACAGGGTTGTGGCATGGCTGATCCAAGAACAAAGAGATGCCTCAAAGGGAAAGATAAGGTCACAGCTGAAGACACCTGGCTTAAATTCCAATTAACTAAATAAAGACTGTAGCTGCAGGCATTTCACTCCTGTAGTAAAATGCAACATGGAGATCTTCTCCTAAGATACTTCTCCTAAATTAACATAATCTGTTACTTGGAGAAGTACTTGAACCACTCTCAAGGTCTGTTCAGTTTCCTGCATTTTCTACTCTAACCCCTCCTTTGTTTGAAAACTAAATAAATATGGGCCACCCAGAGATATTCCCTGTCTTAGCCCCTAAGAGCCTCGAACTCTAAAGAGGGTTCTGATCCTCCTGGAGCCCTAAAGTCATACCACTTGTTAATTTATTTAAGCCTTTGTCATACACTCACTTGGGAGACTGGGGATCTAGGCCAGGTCCGCAATAGGGCAAGATAGCCTATCAACTATTACAACCTATATAATGAAATTCAAAATGATCTGCTGACATTTGTAATGTCATTAATTGTTGGAGTTACAGATGGATGAAACAGCAGACTCCACCCCCAATGAAGAAACAGTACATGGTCAACTCCCCACTACATCACCACAGGGAATATAATAGGAGCACACTGCATTTGGGTTTACTGCTAAAATAAAATGATTTGTACCAGTGACACTGGCTTATTTAAGCCACATAGGCAGCAAACAGACAACCTGAGACTCCTGGGGCCACAGAAAAAGCAAATGAATTTGTATTGGTCAGATAAGGACAAAGCTATGCCAAACCGTGTGTTTGTAAATGTATGAAGATTTCATGTTACAGAGCTCCTGTTGCTGGCATCAGGCACAGTGGAGTAGCTGTGGACTCTCCATGGCCACATACATTTTTTTTTTTTTAATTTCACAGCATGTGAATGATAACAACAAACTCAGCAGACTCAGGTCTGCTATTTGATAGGTAGATCATATGAATGTTTTTCCAGCTTGTGGTGGGAAAAAAGAATTAAATATTACAATGCTTAATCTCTTGGATGGGGCTGAGGATCTAGCTTAGTGGTGCAGCGCCTGCCTGGCAAGCGCGCCATCCTGAGATTGATTCCCAATACCCACAAAAAAAAAAAAAACAAAAAAAGAATTAATCTCTTCCAAGACTCTTCAACAGATTTCCCTCCCATCTCCAGGACTGTTGTTTCACTAAGTCAGACAGCCGAGCTTCAATAGCTATAGGTTCACCTTTATTCCAGTCAGTGTCTCTGAGGTAGCAGTCTGTTTCAAATATCCTGAAATTACACTTACGATTTCTACAAGTAAGTTGTTTGATTTTCAAACATTTGAGTATTTTCCAAGTAGTAATCTGATTATTTTTAGTTCAATTCTCTTGTGGTTAGAGAATACTTGCTATACCTTTACTCATTTTAAATGTAGAAGGAAGAATCATGCCCCACCCCATAAAAAAGTCCATGTCTTAATCCCTAGAGTCTGTGAATATATTATCTTACATGACAAAGGGAAATTAAGATCTCAGATGGAATTTAAATTTGCTAACTTGATCCCATGAGGGCAAGACTATACCGGGTTACCTAGGTGAGCTCAATGTAATCACAAAACTTCTTACAAGCAGAAGAGGGAAGCAGCAAAGAGAACTAAAGACTGGTGTGAGAAAAATGCAGCTAGGTGTTGTGGCCTTTATTTCACCTTCATCTGTTGAAAGTTGAATGGGACCACTCACCAAAAATGTAAGTGACCTCTAGAAACTGGAGAAGGAAACAGATTTTCTCTCTAATGAGACTTTGTAGACTAGAGTTTGTGGAGATAGGAAGGGATCCAAGAATGGGGTAGATGGAGCAAGAGGACAACTTCTCTGGCACCTTGATTTTAGCAGTGAGACTCATTCTGCAATTCAGACCCCCAGAACTGCAAGATAATAAATATGTGCTAAGCTAGTAAATTTGTGATAATTGTTACCATAGCCCTCAAAAAATGAAGGTATTAAATTTATTGAGACTTATTACTCAGACTAAGGCCTATGTTGGGTGATACACTTGAAAAGAATGTTGATTTAGCTGTTGTTGGATACAGTACTCTGCAAGTATCAGATCACTTAGATCGAGTTATTGAATGATTATATTCATTTCTTAATACCTGTACAGATTTTTCATCTGCTTGTTCTATCAGTTATTGGAAAAAGGGTGCTGATAATTCAAAATATGATTGAAATTTGTGCTTTCTGATCGGTCACTTTTCCCCTCATGTATTCTACAGCTGCACACACATTTGGGATTACTGGGTTATCTTGATGAATGGACTCTTTTGTAATATGTAATATCCCCCCAATGGTTCCTGGTAACAGTCCTTGTCCTGAAATCTACTTTGGCTAATATTAATATAAAACCATCAGATTTCTTTGGATTAATATTTGTATAACTTTCCCTGTTGTTTTACACTTAAAACATTTGTGTCTTTATATTTGAAATGGATTTCTCAGAGACAGCAAATAATAAGTTGTACTTATTTACCCAGCCAAACAACTCATCTAAAAGGCACCATTCACAATTAGTGTGACTATTAATACAATTATACTTAAATCTATCATTTTGCTATTTATTTCACACTGGTCTCATCTGTTCTTTGATTTTTTTCTTGCCTTCTTTTGAATAATTTGGTAATTTTAGGATTCAATTTTGTCTCCATTACTGGCTTATCAGTTATATCACTGTTTTATTTTGTGTGTGTGGTATCTGTTAAGAAGTTTCTTGTTGGTTTATCATATCCATCTTTAATTTATCACACTGTACACTCAATTAATACTTTCTCTTTATGTACAGTACAATATCCATTTCCTCCAACTCCCCCATTCTTTGTTCTACTGTTACTACTTGTTTATAAGCTCCTAATACATTATTAGTTTTACTTGAAAAATTTAATTATCAGCCAAGCGTGGTGTGCAGGCCTGTGATCCCAGCACTCGGGAGGCTGAGGCAGGATCATTGCAAGTTCAAGACCAGCCTGGGCTACAAAGTGAGCTCAAGGCCAGCCCAAACAGCATATAGAGATCCTGTCTCAAAACAACAAAAAAAAACAAACAAAAAATGTAATTATCCTTAATTCTGAAAATAATCAGAAAAGGACTCTGTAACTATACATGCTGACTATCCCTGGTACTCTGCATTCCTCTCTAAACTTCCAGATTTTTACCTTGGACTTTGATTTTCTTTTGCCTACAGAACTTTGCTTAATATTTCTTGCAGAAAAGGTCTGCTAATGATCTTAGGCTTTGTTTGCCTAAAAGCTTTCATTTCACCTTCACATGTGAAAGATGTTTTTGTGGGTTATATAGTTCTAGTTTGACAGCATTTTGTTTTTAGCAATTTAAAATTATCTAACATCTTCTGTCTGGCATATTTTCAGTGGAGAAGTCTGTTGTTTTTCTTATCTTTGTTATATATGACTGATATATATATGTATATATATATTTGTCTGACAGCATTTAGCATTTTGCCCTTAGAACTGATTTTTAGCATGTTGATTTTGATGTCCTTTTATACTGTTTTCTTCATGATTTCTTCTGCTTGGAGCTGACAGAGCTTCTTAGATCTATGCAATTATAGTTTTCATTAAATTGGGAAAAACTAGCCATTACTCTAATCTCTATTGAGACTCCAATTATACATATGTAAGAACTTACTATTGTCTCATAGCTCATTAAAAATTAACAGAACATCAACCTTTTACTGTTTTATACTGAACTTTTTCTTTCAGTTTTAATACATGCTTATGATACATAATAAATCCATTCATGGAGAATTGGTATATATACTGTATATATATATATATTGCATTTTGAGTTTTTTACTTCCCCTTTCCCACATTTCCCTCCCATCTACCCCCATTCTCAGACTCATTCTTATCTTCACCAAGTCTAGGTCTCTATTTCCTATCAAATGTCTTTTATTTTGCTCCTAAATTACTTTTGTTTCGGGTTTCTCATATAAAAGAAAACGTGTGATAAATTGTTTCTGACTTATTTCATAGGATTACTGTCTCAAGGTGGACCCGTTTTCTACAAATGACTCAAATTTATTCACCTTTATGCTAAGTACAACACACACACACACACATATCACATAAAATAACCGGAGGACTGTCCAGTTATTTACACAGTGGTTGTGTTACTTTCTTGATGCTGGGACAAAATACTTGATACCCATGAGCTAAAAGGGGAAAGGTTTATTTTGGCTCACAGTTTGTACAGTTTCTGGTCCACAGTTAGCTAGCTCCATGGCAGGGTGGCATGGCAGAGAGGCATGGCAGGAAGGATTTCTCATAATGTGGCAGTGGGAAGCAGTGAGCCATCAAAGGAGGATGAAGGATATATACCCTCCAGGCCACATCTGCAGTGACCCAGCTCTTCCCACCAGGCTTCACCTCCCAAAAATCACACCCAGCTATAAACCCATCAGTGGACTAATCCAGTATCACATCCATGATCCAGTCACCTCTCAAAAGCCCCACCTATGAGCATAGGATGCTTTAGCAAGACATCTAGATACGAGCCATTAACAGTGGTTGTACTAATTTACATTGCCACCAGCAATGTAGGGGGGTTTCTTTTTCACCACAGCACTGCCAGCCTTTGTTATTATTTGATGACTTATTAATGAGAGCCATTCTTCATAGGGTAAGACTGTTGTTTTAATTTGCATTTCTCTAACGGCCAGAGGTACTGTATATTTTTCATGTATTTACTAACCACTTGTGCTTCTTCTGAGAGGTATTTGTTCAATTTAATTGCCCATTTTTATTGGATCTTTTGCTTTGGGGGTCTCTTTCTTTTAGTTCCTTAAATATTACATATATTAGTCCTCTGTCTGAGAAATAACTAAGAGTATCTGGCAAAAATTTTCTCCATTTTGTAGATTGTCTCTACATTCTGTTGGTTGTCCCTTCATTATGTTAGTTGCTTCCTTTGCTGTGAAAAAGCTTTTTTATTTGATAAAGTCCCATTTGTTGATTGTTGGTATTATTACTTACGCAAATATGGTTCTGTTCAGAAAGTCCTTAATTATGCCAATGTCTCTAAGAATTGTACCAATTTTTTCTTCTAGCATATTCCGTGTTTGTAGCATATTCAGTTTTTATATACAAGTGTTTAGAACATTTTGATTTGATTACAGTGCAGGATCAGAGACATTGGGCTAGATTTATTCTTCTGTACCTTGATACCAGTTTCCCCAGCATCATTTGTTAAAGAGTCTATCTTTTCCCCAGTGTATGTTTTTTGCCTTTGTTTAAGATAAGGTGGCTGAAGGTGTAGGGGTTATTTTTGTATTCTCAGTTTGTTCCACTGATCAACATGTCTGTTTTTACTGCAGTGCCACACTGTCTTCATCACTCTAGTTTTGCAATATAACTTGAAATCTGAGATTGTGATGCCTCCTTCTTTGCTCCTACTTTTGCTATTCATGTGAGTTTCTTCTGGTTCCTTAAATTTTAGGATTGTTTTTCTAGTTCTGTGAAGAACAACTTAGTATTTTGATTGAGATTGCATTAAGTCTACATATCATATTTGTAATATGGCCATTTTGACACTATTGGTTCAGTCTATGTAGGAACACGGGATGTCTTTCCATTTTCTGATGTCTTCCTCGATCTCTTTTTTCAGAGCACTATAGTTCCATTAGAGAGATCTTTCACTTCTTTGGTTAATTCCTAGGTTTTCTTTGTTTCATTTTGTTTGTTTTGTCGATGCTATTGTGAAGGGAATATTACTGATTTATTTTTCAGTGGATTCATTGTCAGAATATTGAACATTTTTAAAGTCCATGCTTTAAAATTCACTATTCTGCAGTAATAATCTGCTATTATTCCCAGAGTATTTTTTTCATTTCAGATACTATGTTTTTCATCACCACAAGTCCTTCTGAGTTCTCTTTTGAGTCTTATTCTCAGAATAATACTTTCTTCTTTTTCTTTGAACACACAGATGAGATTTATAATAACAACTTTTTGGCCTATTGTATCATTTCTTTATTTTTTAAAAATTTCTTTACTGTTTAATTAAGTTTCCACTGATTACTTTTTCTCTTGATTGCATTTTCTTGCTTTTGTGTGCCTGATTATTTTTCACTGGAAATTGAACATTATGAATTTGATGTTGTTGGGATCTGAATTTTTGTCTTAGTTCTTTAAATAATACTGTGTTTTAGAGTGCAAAACAATGTTATGATCCAGGGAAGTGTCCTCTAAAAATCCTTTTATTAAAGGCTTAGTCCTCAGAGTGGTAATACTGTGAGGCAGTGTACCTTTACAAGGTAGGACCTGGTGGGAGCTTTTAGGTCACTGGGGAAAGCCTTCAGAGGGGATTATTGGATTTTACCGTTGTCTTTTGTCTCTCTATTCCCTGCATCATGATGTAAGTGATTTTGCTTCACTATACACTTCTGCTATTTGCTACTTTGCTATAGATCCTAAACTATTGGGCCACCTAATCTTTGACTAGAACCTTCAAAATTGTAAGTCAAAATAAAATTTGTTCTCTTCATAATTCTCTCAGGTATTTAGTTATAGTAACAGGAATCTGACTATTGTATGAAGTTAAATTAATTTAAGGCTCAATTTTAAGCTTTGTTATAGCATGTCCAAAGCAACCTCTAGGTCAGAGCTAATCTGTTTTCATCAATGAGGCAATATCCTTCTGAAGATTCTACATGAGGTTTTCCACTCAGTCCAGTTACAACATAAACCATTCCCAGGGTTTTTTTGGTTTCTTTTGTTTTGTTTTTTCTTGCTGGCTTGTTTGTTTTGTATTGACAGTGGTATTGAACTCAGGGCTTCTTCACTGAGCTATATTCCTAGCCCTTTTTTTTTTTTTTTTTTTTTTTTTTTTTTTTTTTTTTTTTTTTTCACTTTTTGTTTTCGAGAGCTGGTCAGACTAACTTGCTGAGTAGTTCAGGCTGGACTTAAACTTGCAATCCTCCTGCCCAATCTTCCCAGAGGGCTGTAATTACAGGTATGTGCCACCATGTCTGGCTAACTATTCCTAGTTCTGTGTGAACATCACAAAACATTTTCCAACTCTTTTCTAGTTTGTATTTTAACCTGATGTTTCTTTCATCAGATAATTTTCTGCCGTACACCTATGCACACACTGAATAATTCCTGACCAAACACTCAAGGTGACAGAGAAGATTTCTAGAGCTTTCACTGTATACATCTCCCATCTGTCCAGTATTTTTCCCCACAAATTCTGGCCACCTCTAAATCTGAACTCTGCTTTTTAGACTCACCAAGACCACAGGGCATTCTGTGTATTTCCCTTACAGCATTATGAGCTGAAAATTGTCTAGGCAGTAAGTTGGGGAAGTAAGAGGGCTCACACTGTGATTTGGTTGGTTTTCTTCCTTTCTCTGAAAGATCACTGTTATATGCTTTCTGTTGTCTGAAACTATGATCTAAATACAGCTCTTTAAGAGAGTCCCCCACCTGCCAAAGACCCAGGTCTATCACCACACACTAAACTAAAATCAAAAAGGATCAAAGATCTAAATATTGAAAGAGAAACACTAAATTTACTGGAAAAGAAAATAGGTAGCAATCTCGAAGACATAGGTGTAGTCTAAGAGTTCATATGAACAAAACCCAGATTGCAAGGGAAATATTACAAAGAATCAACAATGAGATCTCACCTTATTAAAAAGCTTTTGCGCAACAAAAGAAATCAGCAACACAGTAAAAAGACAACTCACAGAGTGGGAAAAAATTATAGCCACTTGTCCTTCAGACAAGGATTTGTATCTAGAATATACAAAGAACTGAAAAACATCAGATCCCCCAAACTCAAAAGACCCAATCCAAAAATGGGCATCTGAGATGAACGTACACTTCTTAGACAAAGAAATACAAATGACAAATAAATACATGAAAAAAATGTTCATCATTGGTCATTCGAGAGATGAAAATTTAAAACAACACTGAGATTTCCTCTCACCCCAGAAAGAATGGCTATCATCAAAAAATCAACCAATAACAAATGCTACAATGGCTGTGGGGAAAAAGTAACCTTTCTCCACAGTTGGTGGGAGTGCAGACTGGTGCAACCACCATGGAATCAGTGTGAGATTCCTTGAAAAACCACAATTAGAGGTCCCATTTGACCTAGTTATTCTTCTTCTGGGTAAATTCCCAGAAGAATAAAAAACATACTATAGTGATATATGTGCACCCGTGTTTATAGGAGCACAATTTCTAAAAAATAAATCTTGGTAACAGTCCAAGATTGAGAACCAACGAAGGGATGGATTAAAAAGATGTGGTTTTTTAATGTAATGGAGTACTACTCAACCATAAATAAGGATAAACCTGAAATTTTTAAAGGTAAATGGATGTAACTTGAGACCATAGTCATAAGTGACATAAATCAGACTCATATGTGTAAACATCATATTTTCTCACTACTGTCTGAAACTGAATGAGCAAAAAAGATCCAAAATGTACAATAGATACTGCAAATTGGAAGAAAATGTTCAAAAGAAAAGACAAACCGTAATGGGGGAAAGGGGAAAGGAAAAAAGGGAAAATGAAAAAAATATATTTATATACAAGATACTTAAGACAATTATACACTAGATTCTCTTAGAGTTCATTGAAAAGAAAGGTTTTTATCAATATTGTCTGGACAAGCTATCATGCCAATATCTTTCACTCTGAATAACTACTATAAAGACAACAATATGCAATATATTAATTGCTGTAATTCTCCTACTAACCTGTTTTGAAACTGTTTTATTGTTATTTTTATTTTTTTCTCTTTGAAATTAAAAAAGAGAGAGAGTCCCTGTTTTTCCATGATGGCCAAAAGCAAATTATTTTCTTGTTATCAATTAAAACTTGTTTAATTTCTCTAAAAAGTATTTATAACAAATCCATTTAAAAGAGAATACTCTATAACTAAGATTTATTGTTTGCTTGAGGAAAGAAATTATAGCTGAAAGGATACATGTTAACAGTAATTTTTTCCTCAGTGAACAAAATGATAGAAAAATGAGAAAATAATATTCAGGTTGTAATACACTCTAATTATTATAGTTTATAGCGGCTGTCCTTTTATTAGTATTGTAAAACTACACAGTAAGAGATGACAATAGACTTGCTTACCTTATTCATTACTAAACACTTGTTGACTATCTTCTTACATCACAGGGAATGCTTTAGGCACAAAGACTGATACAAAGATATATGAAAGATGTCTCATCTTTTTGTTATTAAAAAGTCTACTAAGTGAGATAAAAATACAGTCATCACAGATACACATCAGTATGTAGTAAATATCTTTACAAAGATATTTCTTAAATGTTACATGTGTTCATACATGAAAGAGATCACTGAGACTACAGACCCTGAATATACGTGGATTACCCAAGAGTTGAAATAATTTTTAAAGAACCAACATCTCAGCTAAAGCTTCAAGTGAAAAGCATAGGATTATGTCTGATTCAAACTTTGGCCTTGTTTTCTTGATTTTGAAAAAGGATGGTTTTAGTATACATTTTTCCTAGAAACAATCCATTCCACTCACATAAAAGACAGTCTGCTTTTAACCTACCACCTTGGGGCACTTCTTTCAACATTTTGAAATGTACATGTGCTGTATCATAGTAGCTATACCGTTCATACCTTGAGAACTGTGGAGGTTCCAAACTCTCATGGCTACAAACTCCAAATCACACTGTGTTTTCCATTTGTATCAACATATCTCAAAGTATATTCCAGGGCTGGGGGTGTGGCTTAGTGGTACAGTGCTTGCCTAGTATGCATGAGGCCCTTTCTTTGATCTCCAGCTCTGCCAAAAAAAAAAAAAAAAAAAGTGTATCCAATGGAGCTATGGCCATCCCAGTTTATGAAGCAGTTCAAAGCCTCACGTTCTTAGAGGTGGGGCTTTCAGAAGATGATTAACAGATTAATAGATCACTAATGGATGATTAATACATTAATGAGTTTGCAGCTAAATGTGATAATGGTGGGGTGAAGCCTGGTGGGAGGAAATAGTGTGGACTGGAAAGGTCTATCTCCCTCCTTCCTTCCTTGAGGAGGCTCTCTGCTTCCTGCCCGCCATGCTATGAGCTGGCCTCCTCTGCCATGCCCCTCTGCCTTGGAACCAGCTAACTAGGGACTGAAACTCCTACAAACTGTGAGCCAAAATAAACCTTTCCTCCTTTAATTGTGGGTGTCAGGTATTGCATTCCAGTGATGAGAAAGTAACTAAGACAGTACAGTTGGGAGAAAAGGGGTATTTTGTTGTTCACGCATACTTCATATATATGAAGTATAGTATTAATTGTGATTTACTATTATATTCTCAAAGGTTTCCCATGCTCTTTAGAGACTTTACTGGCAAGTAAGCCCCAGCTATTATGCAGTTAATGATCCAGCATGTCTAGCCTACATTTTTATATCATTTGCATGAACATAACCTAAATTTCTATTTTTCCTTACGCTGTATCATAGCCTCAATTCATAAAATGAATCAGTAGTTCAAAATGGATGACAGCTTGATATCACAAGCAGGAATATAAACAACAATGTAAAGTACAATGAGCAAAAATGGTAAACAGAAATCCACTATGCATATATAATATCTATTTATAGAATTAAAGATTCTTTTTGCTAGGAATAATCATTATAAAAGTTTTCACTGGGTAATAAAGCAAGATTAATTTAGCCACTAGCATCTGCTTCCAAATTAGTTATATATCTCAGTTACATGCAGAACCACGGCAACTACAAAATTCTTGGCATTTTGTCAAAACACTGCCAATCCAAATTATTATAGGTATACTTCAGGAAACAGAAACCAACCACAGTTATTCTACTAGTCTGGGGAAAAAAAAATCTAATCCTTAGTTATCCCCTACAACCTACAGGATGTTAACTATCGTAATCTGAAAATACAATGCTTGGGTAAAATATAGCCAAAGTCAAAGTTGATTTAATATTTCTTCAGACTGAAAAAAAACTTCCATTTTCAGTGTTGTACTGTGTTAAAGCTAAAATGGATTAAAATTAAATTTTAGGTAACTACATCCTATGTTTATAAGTTAACTTCAATGTCAATTTTTAATTGTAAGACTCTTTAAGATGAATGAGGCTATTGTGAATAACTTCCTGAAAAAAATCTGGAAGTTTTAAATATTTACGCCTAAACTAAGAACACACAAGCACTCTTATACACAACACTGAATAGCAGATGGGGTCATTTCCTATGATGTAGTATCAAAGAAAAAAAAAGAACAGATTGTACTATTTCTGTTTGGACAGTAATACGATGAACAGCAAAGAACATCCAACAGACACCTGTGAATAAACAGCGAAAGTTTTTTTTTTTTCTTTTTTCTTAAATCACTTTATGGTGCAAGCATCTGTAAACATATGAAGTCCACATACATATAAATGTCTGTATTGCCCCCTATTGTGCACATTTAATTACATGAATATAGATGACTAGGACTTATTTTATCACTATAATTACACCCAGACTATGACTAAAGTTTAGTGGCCAGTTTCTATTTACGGCTACACCTTAACCTGCTCTCTTATTTCCTCACTCTTGCTACCTGGAATGCCCAGGGGTTCTTCCCTGAAGAAAATATGATTGGTTCCTGAGGGTGTGTGTGTGCGTGTGTGTGTGTGTGTACGTGTGTTTTCAGGAGGTTGCAACAGTTTTATTTTTTTCACTATGTATTTTAAATTTTAAAACAATGAAAGCTGTCCTACTTGTCCTGGCTCTCTCATAAACTGAGCCCCAGGCAGCAAGAAGAGGTTCAAGGATTAAGTGAGGAAAGGCAATGGAGTCACTGATTAAGAGAGGGTGGACTAGCAGGGCAGCCATGGGTTCACCAGAGGTAACCAGTTGCATAGGAAGACCACAGAAACCTCAATTTAATGCAGGAAAGAGGGCAGGAGCTCTCCCTGGCAGTTCCAGGCTGGTGAGGTAAAGTGCCCACTCCCCAGCTTCCTGCAGTCCCCGGGGCTGACAGAGCTGGTTCCCAGCTCCCTCCATGGGGTGTGACCTGCCTGCAGCAGCAGCCACAGGTGAGGTGGCACTGTCAGGACTCTGTCTGCCTTACTAGCAGCAAAATTACCCAATCGGGCCACTGCATGGCTCTTTATGCTTTCTCCACTTGAATATCACAGCTAAATAAAATAGAAAGGAAGAGATGATATGTCAGCATTTTATTAACAGAAAAGTATGTCAGTGACCACTCTAGGTCTTGCTACTTCCTGGGACCACTTTCCCATCCATACTCCCACCATCACTCTGCCATCTTTCCCAATGTAAGGTAAGTTTTCTGAGGCAAGAAGAAAATTCTCTCCCTCTTTTTTTTGGGCGGGGGGAGGGGGTTGTTTTTTGCTTCTCAAACATTTAAAAATGCTTACAATTGGTAATGCACTAAGAGTACCATCACTAAAATAAACATCCTTATTTATATTCATTAATCTTTAAAATTCACATGATCCTAACAGTGTCTGTTTATACAAGAGTCTTGAAGTACTACCACATATATTTAAGAAACTGACTGGTAAGTAGTACTCTCAAGGAAAGCTGAATTTTCTAGGGTTTCTTCCTAAAGAATAAAAATAGAAAGAGTGCCAGCAGTATGAGCCTCTGGCATAAACGCTCTTACCTCTTCAGCATCCCGAAGATCCAGAACTGACTACTCATGTCCATAATCTTCATTTCAAAGGAATTTCAATCAGCCCTGTGCTGGGCCCCAGGGATACTTAAACCAAACAAGAAAAGTCTAGGGGCTTCTGTGGGGAGACAAACATAAACTGACACTACAATCTGCAAGCATAGGGCAATGTGGAATTCTAATCATGTCTGTAGGAGGGGCATGTAACGCTCTCCAAGTCATGTCAATGTGGAATGCCCTTCTTTTAATAAATTAAAGGTAACATTTTAGAATCATGTAAAAATGGTGATTTGAAAAGATTAATGACTGCTTAGAACAAGCTAGCATTATTTTACAAACAGTAATTCTACTACAGGATAAGCAATGATGCATGACCTCAAACAAAATCACTGTACCATGAAGTTAAAAAATTGGGCCTCTGCTTCAGAAATGTGTTAACACTGGGGGTAAAATGCTATAAAAAATGCACATGATGGCTAAACACAATTGAGATAATAAGGCAAATAACATGAAAATAAAAACTAAGGGATGTGAAAATCCTAAGAACACTGAGGTCATTAAAGTACAACTGGGAGGTCTAGAAAAATATTGCAAAATTAGCTTTTTTCTTCTATTACTGCTAATAAAACTGTAATGCTTCTCTTTGCTCTTTTAATAACACAGTCCAAAAACTATTAGATGGGGCAGAGCGAGGTAGGCAAGTGTAGGGTGTTGTAGGCCAAGGAGGATAATGAAGGTCTCCACGTGGCCCAGAGTGCATGCCAGAGTCTGAGCAGAATGAGTTACTTTTTTAATGTAAAATACCATGTACTGTATAAGCTTAATTATTTTGTCTATACATGTATACATATGCAAAAGACATATCTAGAATGATGTACCTAATATTAATGTTATTTCTAGTAAGTGAATTTCAAGACTTTTTATTTTCTAATTTTATGCTTTAGTTGGGTTTTGTCTGTTGCATTAAATGGCAATTTAATCCTCCCTACCCCCTCAAAGAACAAGAGTTAGAAAAAAAAAACTACATTTCCCAGACTCCCTTAAGTTTCGAGTTCATTTAGATTCTGTCAGAGGCACTAGATTTGGAAGGCAAAAGTGGAGTAAAAGCTACCTTCCACTTTTTGGTGGAAGGCATTTGTCTTCTGTCTGAAGAAGATAGACAGAAAGAATGCTGACCATTCAGATTTAAATAATGTCTATTTCCACTTCAGCCAAGTAGAATCGGGATAAAAATATCCACCTAGAACATATACACAAAGGGAATCTGGTTACCCTTGTCAGAGTAGCCAAAAACCAAGGTCCAAAAGACATCAATATTTGCAGTGACTACAATCCATAGTCCAGAGTCCACACCCTCGTCCTGCAGGTATGAGACGGCAATATCAATGACAGCTGGTGACCCCAGTAACAGCAGCAGCCTTCCAGCATCTGGATAGCATGTTACAGTCTAGTGGTGGTCTCTGATTTATACTTACCCAAACCTCTGAGGGATTCTATAAGGACCCAGTTCCCTGAATTAAATCCCTTTCTTCTTAATATACCTAAGATACTTTGTTTTTTGACTGATGCAGTATTTCTACTTTGATTCTCTACATTTTTTAACAGACTTTTTCTTATTTAAGAGAAAAAAGACACAGAAAAGAAAAACAAAAAGCAAAAGAGACAAACAAACAACATTAAAGAGACAAACAACAATACAATAACATTATAGGTTTATGAAACAAGATGACAGGAATTTGACAATGGTTGTAATATTGCATACTGTTACCTTTAAAAGAGTTGTTTAGATTAACAGCTATAGAAGGAAGGGAAAAGGAAAAAGACATAAATTTGTATATATGTATACATAAGATAGCTAGAATAACTATACTACTAAATGTATTAGTTATTGAAAAGGAACAGTTAATATTCATATGATTAGATCAATTTTACATGATTCTCTGTATTTGCACGTGCTGTATTTACAATTACAGAAATAGCAATTTTAGTTTAAGGAAATAAAAAAGAATGGAAATAAATATAAGATATTCATACTGTGTAATTTTGGATGGTAAGAATATGAAAGGCTACTATCTTCTTTTTGGTTTCCAATCTTTTCTCCAAAAATACTTCTCTTTTAAAGAAATAAGATGATTACTTTAACTGTAGAGTAAGGATTGGAGGGAAGCAAGGCTGGAATCAGGAAAACCACCTAGGATGCTGATGCAATAACCCCAAACTCCCTTTGCAGTCCACATTATAGCTGGATATTTTTATTCAATTCTGTTTTGCTGGATGGTCAGCAGTCCCTTCTGTCTTCTTTAGAAAGAAGATGAGTGCTTTGAACCAAGAGCCAAACTAGTCTTCAATGTCTCTAAATAGGCTGACTTAAATCACCTTAACATTTCCATTAAATATATAGAAGGTCAAGGCCAGTGCAGAGGAAAGTAAAACTGACTTTCCAGTTTCAATTCCTGCTTCATACACCCAATATTCAGAAAACTGTTTTTAGGAAATAAAACATATTACTAATCCTATAGTAAACATATTATTAATCCTATACTATATGAACATACTGCTAATCCTTTTTTAAAATTTCTAGGGTACTGGTCCCTCACTCCTTTCATTAATCTGAGAGTCTGTTGTAAAGCAGTCCCAGCACTAGGTATGGCAGACAGGTGACATTTTTTAAATTTTCAATTTCTGAAGTCTACCCTGTATGCAAGAACAAATTTACCATTCCAGAAGAAAAAACCAGTTGTGACCACACAACCATGATGTCCCAAGGGTGATCCAGGCTGGCAAGACAGGCACAGGGTCAGGAAAAGGTCCCAAGAAGGCAAAGAAAGGCGTCCAAAGATGCTGAGAGGGTGACAGCCCCAGTACTAGAACCAGAGTACAAAGACTCACCAGCAGGTGACAGGAATGAGTTTTGAGTTCTTGAGGGACAGGCAGGACCTCATGTTTGAAGAGATAGAGGAGAGCCTGACAAATAATGTAAAGAAAAATTTAAAACCAAAATCATAACACCTGAAGTGAAAAATTCAAAAAACTCCAGTAGCACAAAGGAGAGGCAGAAAGTAAAAGATTTAGTCTCATCAAAAACAAGAGTTGGTGGAGATGACAGAAGACTCCAAACAGGAGAGGATGCTGAAATCTTGGCCTTTAAAAGAAAACTAGATGAGCTGAGTAGAAAATTAGACAAAGCTAAAAATCACAATGTGGGGCCAAGGTAAGAAATTACCTCAAAATGACAAAGTCAAAAAAGGACAGGAGGAGCCTCACGCAGTAACAATCACAGATGGAGAAATTGTGATGTCCAGGTAGAAGTTCCAGAAAGAGATAACAGAGAGAATTCAGCATTTGAGCCAGCAAAAGTAATGGGGGAGAGAAGAAACCTTTATGACTTGCAGAATAAAGAGAAGGCTCTAAAAGAAGAAAGAGCACCAAGAGATGAAAGCACTATCCTGACCCAGTTCTCATCCACAACACTGGAAGTCAGCAAGCAATGGGGTCACATCTTCAGCATTTTGGGAAAAAATGGTTTTGACCCTAAATTTCTATGCAAGGTTGAATTAGCATTTAAATATGATGGTGAAATAATGACATTTTCAGACCTGCAGAGCCTCAGAAAATCTACCAGCTAACTGGTTTTTATGAAAGAGTTGCTGAAAGATTTCTCATACAGAACGTAAACTCACACTGAGGAAGAAGACCATATGGAATGCAAAGAAAGGGAGATAAAACTCCAAAAGCCTCAAAGTGTGTGGAGCTGGAGACGAGGCAAGGGACGGCTTGCACTTTTGGTTCATTAAAGAGGTGAAGGTGGCTAGCTTTCACGGGGAGCTCAGTGTCTTCAAAATGGAAGGAAAAGAAAAGCCCCAAAATGGAGGAGCAGGAGGCCTCCTGGCTTGAGGAGGAGAGAAAAAAAACTCTGGGGTGGAGAAGGAAGAAGAAACCGGGGAGGAGAAGAAGGTGAAGGAGGAGAAGGAGGGAGAAGAAAACTCAGGGATAGAGAAGGAAGAAGAGGAGCAAGAAGAAGAAACTTAGGGTGAGGAGGAGGAGGGGAAGAAAACTCAGGGACAGAAGAGGGAGAAGGCTATTCAGATGGAGGAGGAGTAGAAACAAGAAGAAAACTCAAGGAATAGACAAAGAGAAGAGGAAGAGAAGCAGCAGCAGGGGAGAGAAAACCCAAGCACAGAGAGAGAAGAGGCATCAGTATTGGATGAGGAACTTCCCT
Organism: Dasyprocta punctata; assembly: GCA_004363535.1. NCBI lineage: Eukaryota > Metazoa > Chordata > Mammalia > Rodentia > Dasyproctidae > Dasyprocta > Dasyprocta punctata. The sequence goes on along the minus strand of RJWM01007441.1, from coordinate 53,742 downwards.
GTAGTTATTTGCTTAAGGAAAAGGAAAAGTTGGTGTAGCTCCCAAGAGATACACAACCCTGAGAAGGAAGAGGAGGAAACAGCTAATTCCAGAGGTCAAGGAATCGAGGTACCCAGTCCAACTCTGCATTGGACCTCTCTCTCAAAATTGCTAGACAGAGTTCTGATAAGCACGAAAAGTGTTTATGGGCAAATCTGAGTGCTTCATCAGGAGTCACTAAGTTTTCACAGAAAACAGAGAAAGAGTAACAAGACTCTGCAAACACAAGAGTTAAAACATCCAATGAAGTAATCTTAATTCAGGAAACAGAAGACAATTTCAGAAGAGTGTTCAGCATTTTCAGAAAGATACAAGAAGAGATTGGAAATACACTGAAATACCATCCAGATGTCTTGGAAACTATTTAGTAGACAGCATGCATTGCTGAGTAGGTAAACTTGAGGAAAAAATGAGCAATTGAGATGACCAAATGGAAGAAGCATCTAAGAATACAACACAAACGTCCAAGTAGCTAATGAATAATGGAAAACTGCGTCAGAGAGTATGAATTCAGAAGCGCCAACATCCATGTCATAAAAAGATGCAAAAGAGAACAAGACAAAGTATATAATTAAAGAAATAATTGAAGAAAATAATTTTCAGAGCTAAGGAAAGACTTCAGTCATGACGTTGTCAGTGGTCATCGAATCCCCAGCAAGGTCAGTGAGAGAAAACTCCTAGACACATCTTGGTGATATTCTGGAGTTCCAATGAGAAAAAGAAAATCCTAAAGGCCTCCTGAGAGAGGGAGAATACCTAAAGAGGATCCAGAATCTGCCTGCCAGCAGACTTCTTGCTGACCACACTAGATGCTAGAAGTCAGTGGGGCAACATCATAAAAATCCTGCACAAGAAGAGCTTCCACTCTTGAATACAGTATCCAGTCAAACTGACATTTGACTTTGAGGTAAAAACAAGAACATTTTTTGATATTGATGAATTCAGAAGATTTGTGTCCCCTGTACCCTCTATACCTGAGAATGTATTTTAGCAATCTAGGTTGGCTGCAGCAAGTAACACAATGTGCTCCTCACCCCAACACAATCCAATAAGTCAACAAGTAAAACATTACATCTCTACCCAGAAGGGAGGCATGGCCAGCCAACAGCTCTGTGGATGCGAGGAAAGGAACGGTATTACCTAGATACTGCTAATGTTATATTTTTATAAAAATTTAATGAGGACCAGCACAGCTTGTACAGGAGGTTTGCTTGTTTACTCTTTTTTTTTAATTTTTTAATTTTTACTTTAAAGAGAATAAAACCAAGCAAAACAAAACAGAACAAAGCCAAACAAAACAAAATAGTGTAAGTGACACAGGACTTCAAAACAATAGGAAATCAACAATGGTTATCATAATGCCTCCTACTGTCTTCCAAATAGCTGAGATACCCTAAGACATAGTAAAAATCAAACAAAACAGAACAGAATAGAACCAATAAAAACAAAACAATGAATGCAATAAAGGACTTCAAAACAAGATGATAGTGAATCCAAAATGACTACCATAATAAATCTCATTATCTTCGAAATAGCTGCCCATGCCATGGATACAATAAAATCAAACAAAACAAAACCCAACCCAACAAAACAATGAAAATACAGAACTTCAAAACAATAATAGGGTGCTTATTCTTTTGACTAGATAATGAACCCAAGTGTTTGTACTGAGCTGCATCTCCAGTCTTTTTTTTTTTTTTTTTTTTTCTTTCATTTTTGAAGCAAGTGTCACTAAATTGCCCGAGCTGGGTTCAAAGTTGTGATTCTCCTGTTTAGCCTTCTGACTAGCAGGGACCCCCCACTCAGCATGTCATCATGTATCACGAAGGGAATCTTCACAATACAGATTTTTCATTTGAAAAACAAGTAAATAAGTAAGTAAGTAAAATTTCTAGGGTAAAGAATTTTATTTTTTGTTGGTTTGGTGTTAAGTCAAATGCCACCAGTAAAAATCAATAGGGAAGCGTCAGGAAGTTTTCAAAGGTTCTTATAACAGGCTTTCTCTGATGATGTATTTTCACTCTGAAGTTAAACGTCATCCTTTTAAGTATTAATAAGATGGAGATCTAAACCACATTGGAACAAATACTGTTATTTTTAGAAGTGTTGTTAAATTTATAATATGAGCAGAATAATAAACCATCTTTTAGTGTTTCTACCTACTATCCAGTTTCTCAATGATGATGATACAGAATTTATTAAATGGTCTAATGTAGGAATTATTACAAATACGCACAATTTAAAAGAACTAAGAATATCCAAACCAAACTCCCCAAAGTGAGTAACTAACCATGAGGAAAAGTGATGCATAATTTAATGTTCTATAAAAAGTTGATAAAGGAAAGCTTTGAGCACTTTTGTTCTAATAGAATAAAAGTCATACTTACAAGCCACAAAAAGAAAAATATACAAAGAAAAGATATTTTAAAACATAAAAACATTCTAATAACCTATAATTTCTTTCTCAATGCTACAAATATTGAAGCTATATCAGTTAATTTAATTAGCAGCTCTAAGCAGTTTCTTTTGGATGAATTATACTATCAAATCTGTAAGAAAAAAATATGTGAACAGCACTTTTTTAAAATCCACATTTTGTTACTAACATATTCTTGGCAAAGTCACAGACTAATTTTGAAAAATTAAATTCTCACTATTATAAGTTAAGACTCCATGGTCACAAAAAACAGAAACAAAGTTAAAATAGAGCCAAATGTTAAGAAAAAGTGGTTAATCTAAACTTGAATAGCCAAAAAACTTTCTGGAAAGTTGAATAATAAAAAAAAGAGGGTGGTAGTTTTTTTTTTACAAAACACTTGCTGACATAAACATGTGTTTCCCTTCCAGTCTTTATGTTGGAGACTGATTTTCCCTTCTCTCTTTAATTGGTCATTGTCCAAAAGCCCAGCACGAAAAAGATTTCCTAAGATTGATTACATACAGAAATATGCTGTACATGATATATATATATATCTTTTGTTCTTTCAGCCAATAAAGAAGTAAGCTATCTTCTATCCAACACAGCAGTCTGTTACACTAGCAACAAAAACCATAAATAATAACTTTTACTAGTCAGAAGGGTCTTTTTGTTTTTTGTTTTTTACTTAAAGTTTTTGTCTTGGTACTCAGAGATTTGGTTTTTTTAAAACCATGAACTAAATTTTGAGCAATTTATTTACAAGAACCATTTGTACAATATTTACAAACACCATCTGGAATTTTCAGAAAAAGACTGTAAGAGGACTGCATGTAATAATCCAGAGTGGAAAGTGGAATCACACTGAAAGTGGACTCGTATTAAGGGGAAAAGGCTGTTACTGCTTGAGGTTTTAAATTATTGTTTAAAATTGTTCAGGAGATTCAGTTCCTTCAAAAATAAAAAACAGGAAGTTTGAATTAGAAGCATATAAATCAAAGATGAAATTAAAATACCACTGGTGGAATGGAGGTGACAGTGTGTGAAATGTAGACAGCAGTCTGAAAATAGGAAGGAGTAGGAGGAAGCTGATGAAACAGGTAGCAGCCAGTATTTACCATGGTAACCATGATAACCAGGTGAGCAGCCCTCATGGCACGAGGTTGAAGAAGAGTCCCTACTTGCACCTTCTTTAAATTTCAGTAATTGGCCCCAGAAACCCTGCAGACTAAACAAGCTGGCAGCAGCAACAGGGACTAATTGACAGATCTGTCACAGGCTAAATTTCAAAGGGACTTCTGAAAGATTTGCAAATTAAGGAAAGAAAATGACAGTATTTTATTTATGGAAATAATGCAAAAATAATGATGGTGGAAGTTGAGCCAAAAACTTACTGTACTTTTACACTTAGATCTGGTATTCATCGATGTCCTTGATCCCATGAGACATGCTGTGATGAAGTAAAAATCTTAGCAGTAAAGTTCTTTCATTTTAGATCAGTAAGAAACTATGCAGATGACTGTCACAAATCTGCCAGCACAAAATTAATATTCTAAATATACTGCCAAATTGGAGGGATTAGTGCACCTTCAAACACACTAATCCATTTCTACTTTGAACTTAAAAAATTATGGAAACATGATGTACAGCAGGAAAAAGTACAAAAGAGACAGTAAGACTGAAGCTGACTTGTACTTATCTCTTTCAATCTGCATAACAATCCAACAAGATGAATCTTAATTATCTCTATTTTAAAATTAGAAAACTGAGGTTTGAGGATGTTAAATAAATCACCTACTACCAGACAAATAATAAGTATATGAAGCAATATCCACTACCACTTATTACTACTATAATGCTCAACGTAAGACAAATGCCAGATAACAAGCATCTCAACAGTGGCATATACTTTCAAATATTTGGTTTTGCTTTTCCAAAAACTGCTTTTTAAAATAAAACTACAGGGCTGGGGATTTAGCTCAGTGGTTCAAGCGCTTGCTTGGTTGTAAGCACAAGGTCGTGAGTTCGATTCCCGGTACCAAAAATAAAATAAAATAAAATAAAATTACACATTTAATAGAAGCACATCTTCTGCTTTTATAACTGCACCAGACAGTGAAACTATCTATGTGTTTTCATTAATTTTTGTAATTCCACCACTTAAATGAAACATATGTGGAAGATGATAGGAGATGAGGGGATGGATGGATGGCTGGGTGAGTGAGCAGGTGTGCAGATGTATACATGGATGCATGGGTGGGTACAAGAGGAGGGTGGAAGGAAAACAGTAGTAGCCTGTTTTGAAACATCACCTATATTAGGAAACACAGATACATTCTAGCTCATATGTTAAGACAGGACAAGGACACCTTTTTTATCCTTTCATAATGTACACTGTTTCAAATGACTTAATATTTTAATATAACAACGATAACTTAAAAGTCTGGAACTATTCCCTTTACCTAATTTATTCAAAGGAGAAACAAAGATGAAATATAAGTGCTTTCTCATAACTGATTTTGAGAGAAATACCTCAACTTTCATCACTCTCAGGATAATGTACTTTGATGAATGATGTAGACATCTGACAGAGGACAGGAAACTAAGAATTAATGGACTTAAAATGGCAAATTAGCCAGGCGTGGTGGCGCACGCCTTTAATCCCAGCACTCGGGAGGCAGAGGTAGGAGGAGTGTTGTGAGTTCGAGGCCGGCCTGGGCTACACAGTGCGACCCTGCCTCAAAAAACCAGGGCTGGGAGTTTGGCTCAGTGGCTTAAGTGCCTGCCCTGGCAGGCGCGAGGTTGTGAGTTCAATCCCTAGTACTGCCAAAAAAAATAAATAAATAAATAAATGGCAAATTACTCTTTTAAAACAACCTCAGTAACAGCCCATGTATCCAAAACACAAAAATGCAAATATATCAACTTCCTTCAACTGTTACTAAGTTTTCTATTCTATCTGTCCCTTCAGACCATGTTGACTATGTTAAAAAGAAAAATTTTTAATTCAAAATCCTATATACAATCATGATTAAAATATAAACAGATCCCAATAAATTTGCTAGTCTTTCCTGTGTGTGGATAACCTCGCAAAAACATCATACTTATTAGAACTCCTAAAAATGTTCCATGACTTCAGTGGACACCAAATAAATACTTTCAGGTGAAGAAAACAAAGTGTTCATGGCAGAGTACTAGAAGAAGTCATTGTGGAGTTCAGTCATGCTAGAATGCCATTCTCTCCCTTGATGCTGGTCTTCCTTACGCTTCTAAACTAATGCAGTTGAACATGGCCTTTTCTGAAAGCCACTCATATTTGCCCAAGAGTCTAAATACATGCATGGCTATCTCCAGTGCTATAAGAAGGGACTAATTGTATATTTCCTAATAATTGTATATTTCCTGCACAGAATGCACCCTTCATGAATGCCAAAGGATAAAAAGATATTAATATGCTGCATACATATTAATATGTGCTACAAAATACATATTAATGTTAATTAACGTTACAAAATCTTGAGCATATATTAGGCAGGACACTGGCCTAAAGTTGGGTTACTCTTCCCATATGGGTATTAAAAAGAATGTGAACATTACCACAATTGCTAAAATATATAAAAGAATTCCTCAAAGCCAGAACTGTTTTTTATTTATTCAAAAAAAAATTCAAACTACTCAGTATTAGGCAGTGCTCTAGGCACTGAAGATAATAAAACGAATAAAACAGAAAAATATCCTTGCCAGCCAATGAGTTTTTCTCTAGTATTAGAGATGAACATGAAAGAAAACTCACTACCTGGTGTATTTTGATGCAGAAAAGTAAAGAACAAAAGAAAGTTGAGTGTGCTGTGCTATCAGTAGAGGTTGCCATGTTGGACAGCATTGCCAGGGCTGGTTTACTAAGATGTCATTTCAGGCAACAAAAGAGTTTCATTAAATAAAGATATTTTTCTTTTGTTTAAAAATTCATTGGCTAAAAACATTATATCCTATAAGATGTTAATTATAAGTAAAACTCCACATGCATTGTTCTGTCTAGACTTTCATAAGGAAATTTTACAATCTAGTATGTTTAAAAGCTAAAACAGAGCTAGTGGAAGCCATTATCTAATGATAATGGGCAGATCTATTATTTCCTTGCATGATAAACATATTTTTCTTAATAGTCACACTTCAACTTTGCTTTAGATACTGATTTTATGTTAAGCACCAAATTTGCTAGAATACATTCTCATACTCATTCTATATACATTCTCTATCAACATAATAACTGACTTGTTTTAAGACCTAAATATGTTCCAACTACTGCACTAAATAATCATATTAGCTGAACAACAACTCTCACAACTCTTTGAGAAAGGTATGGTTACTATCACATTTTAGAGTTAAGTCTGGTTTAAGGGAATTAAATAACTTTTGAAAGTCACTCAGACAGGAAGGATAAATGGGATTTAAGACCAGGCCTTTCTCAAATTATAAAGCCCATCATTTTAACTAAACACCCTACTGCCTCAAACATGACATCAATTACATTATACAGCATTTCAATATATAAACAATGTTGAAAAAAACTCTCATAACAAAAGTTTTAATGCAAATATAAAGCAAAAGGAACCCACAGAAGCAAAATACAGTCACTTCTTTTATAGAATGTCTTGGGAATTTATGATGTAAACACAAGTAGTGATGCCAAAAGGGTCATTATGATAGGGAAATGGAAATAAAATACACTGTTAAAAACAAAAGTAAACCACATCCTTCTGTCTCTAAGAGTATCTCTAATTTCAGAGATGTTCCTTTTAAATGAAACTAACATAAAAAGGAGAAATGTATTATAGATCACTAGATCAATTATGGTGATAATTATTAAACTCACTGATTAAGCACTAAAGTGTGTTAGCACACATAATGATTTAAACTTGTCATTTCAGGCCTTTATGATCTTGGGATAATAGCCATTTTTCTGACATGAATACGTTACTCAAAGTCAAAAATAATGTTTAATGTTAAGGAAAATGAGTCTTCTTAATAAAATGGGTAATTCTGTGTTTCATCTTCAAATTTCTTCAAGAGATGAAAATTAAAACATAAACTCACTTTTATTGAAAGAGATTTTTACATACTATTCTTATTTGATAGGTTCTAAACAGACAAATTTGAAACAGATGGTTTCAATGATACTTTTTCTTTAAAACAGCTTTGTATACAGTTGATCCTCATTTCAAAGTTATATTCTATAAAGTCACTACAACACTGAATTAATAGACACTGAACCACTGGCGTTAGAGGAAATACAGAATTCACTTCCTGCAAATCTTTGGTCAAATTTTCTGTAGTTAATCAATATAAAATGTTGATATATATGTGTTTCTGTCTAAAGGACATCTTTTTCTCTGAAAAAAACATATATTTGACTCATTACATTGAACTCAGGGCCAAAAGCACTATAATTCACTCCAGTATAAAGCTTATTTTTCAAAAGCCCTATCATAACTTTGTTTTTAGGAACATTGGATGCACTTCAGCACTGAACTGGACACCATGTAAACAGCAAGATCACCAACATAAAGTATAAAAATGAGGATAATATGTCACTAAATAGATCATGAAAAGGATATCTGTTTCTAGTGTAAGCACTGAAATAAAGGCAGAGTGTCACATGGTTCAACCTCAATTGGGAACATGTACATTAAGCAATTCAGATTTTCACTTTCTGCATCTTCACAAATGACCACAAAAGTACCACAGTACTGGTTTTGAAATCAGAAATAAATTTTAGTGAGTAGCCAAACTAGCAAACAGGGAAGATGCAAAAGGATCAACTACATAAAATGTTAAATTCATACATGTAGTGTTTTTTAATGTGAAGGATAATAAATAGTGTTGAATTTAATAACATCAGCAATTTGCAACGAAGACTGACCCACACCTGACTTCTGACCTCACAGTAATATAAAGGCACCATTTTATTAATATTTGTCATATGAGATAAGTCATCATTGATCTGGGTCAAGTATTATGTCTTATAAATTCAAAATAAATTTCAATGGTTTGTGTACATAAAGCATTTCTAATAGACACATCTACTTTGATGAAAAAAGCAATGTTTTTACAAAAAGTACATTTTATCAAATGAGTTCTCATTAATATTCTGTCAAAATATAATCATTTCCTAAGTATTTTTGTTCAAATAGGTTTGAACCAATAAGCAAAGCTTTCTATTATCAATGTTTTCTTAAAAAGTTGTATTTAACTTATTGAAGAGACAAATTAAAAACCTAGGTCATTCTCAGGTTAAATTGTTTACAAATTGCCTTATTCTATTTACAAATACCCGGCAAAGATTCAACAACTTCTCTTAGAGACCTTTGACTTTATTATCAATATTTAACCCTTTGCTAATAATAAAATGTAGGCTATGCAAACTATTAGTTTTTAACCCCTTAACAGCATCTTCATAGTAATCACATTTATGAGTACGGATCTCAAGACCTATGGGTTTTTATTTGTTCTTGTTTTTACAAAAGTTTAAGTTACTGAATTATTATTATTCAGTTCATTATACAGAAAAGAAAAATTGCATGGTACTAGGTGATAATGACTCAATTTCTTACTCCACTGAGAAAATCTAAACAGTCAGAGAACTTCCGCAAGTACCTCCCCTACAGCTGATGAACGCCATAAAGAAATGACTCTGTCCAGAGAAGACAACCTCCTCACACCATGCCTCGTGTGCACAAGGACACTGCTCAGGCAATTCTCTTTTTGCCTGCTGCCCTCGTCTTCCCTCTCAAAGAAAGAAATGGTCTTTCTCCTTGAAAGGTCACTTTACTGCAAGAATGCCCTCATTTGTCCTCCAGATCCCTCGCCAGCTAGTGTTTCATTCTTTCGGAAAGGATTTGTTTTAAAGTACTATTTTGTTGTTTTTGTTACTGGGTTGGTTTGTTTGTTTATCCAGAGTCAGTTGCTCAGACTGGCCTTGAACTTGTGATCCTTCTACCTTAGCCTCTCAAGTAGCTGGGATTATAGGCATGTGCCACCAGGTTCAACTGATTTTAAAATCAAACTACAATGGAATTGCAACTGTACTCCTTTAATACTAATATAACTAACACTAAGTACTATGTGCTCACCGCTATGCTAAATTATCAGAGAAATTGTCACAGCAACCTGTCTGCTGTGTCCCATCCCCAACCTCTCTGGTTTGTTTTTTTTTTTTCCCTTGCTACTCAGTTGCTGCTTACTTACCTTGCTGCAGTAACACTTAAGTGAACGTTTCATGTGCATCTAGCACAGGGCCTTTGTGCTGTTCTTTCTGTTTGCTATGCTCTGCTTCCAGTTAACTTCATGGCACTCTCTGCACAAAAATAAGTCCACACAGTACACTGTACTAACACAATGGACCTCCAAATGCCCCGAAGAATTTATCAGGGGTCCATGAGGTCAGTATGATTTGCATAATAATCCTAAAAATGTAGTATTTTGTAATGCACTCATGAAGTTCTACAAACATTTTTTAAAATCCTTGTTTGTAGAAAGACTTCATTTTTTATGAGTGATAATGAAACACCCAGTTTTTCTTTCCATAGTAGCAAAGAATATACTACTCAATCCACTCTTTCCAATTGCACCTGAAAAAACAAAACAAAACAAAACAAAACAAAACAAAAAAACCAACAGATAACTTGAGACTCTACATTTGGAAATATTCCAGCAGACATCAGTTTAATGGATGGAATTTTTAAATACACGCAGTGTATTCAACCTTCAAAAATAATTTGGATTGTATACTTGAAGTTAGCCATAACTAAATACGCCCCACTTAAATCTCCTATAGAATTGTAGTCACAAAGTCAAAATCTAGATTATGTCTGTGCCATGCTAGAAAAAATGTGGTAAGGACCTCCCCTAAGTCTATGGTATATAGGTGATGGGAACATCTAGTTCATTCCTCATTCGCACTATGCAAAAGGCAGGAAAGAAAAGAAAAGAAAAGAAAAAAAAAGAAAAGAAAAGAGAAGAGAAGAGAAGAAAAGAAAAGAAAAAAGAAAAGAAAATAGAAAAGGAAAGGAAAGGAAAGGAAAGAGAAAGGAAAGGAAAGGAAAGGAAAGGAAAGGAAAGGAAAGGAAAGGAAAGGAAAGGAAAGGAAAACGGAAGGGAAGGGAAGGTAGAAAGGAAAGGAAGAGGAGAGGAGAGGAGAGGAGAAAAGAGAAGGGAAGAGGAAAGAGAGAAAAGGAAAGGAAAGGAAAAGGAAAAGGAAAAGGAAAGGAAAGGACAGGACAGGACAGGACAAGACAAGAGAAAGAACCACACATTTTAACATCTCGTCTCTCCACTGGATAGCTTTTTCCTACTGAAATCTGGAGAGCATTTTTGCCTCTGACAGTAAAACTGTGTGACTGTTTTTGCTGCTCTGCCTGCCAGAAAGCTTAAGACCAAATTTACAACTCATCTTTAACTGTACTTGACACTCTACATATTAACCTACTAACCTTCCTCTTGATCTCATAGTCCTCTTTGTGTCATATTTCACCTAAGCTTGATATGCAGTGTGGAAGATGAGAAAACACAGTATGTGTAGATAATCAGACAGAAACAGGAAAGGATGAAATGAAGTACTTCCAAGGTATGAAGACACCTGTCTTACTTGAGGAACAGAAGGGTTTGGCATGCCTGGCAGAGGAAGACAGCGACAGAGAGCACAAGTGGAATGCCATGGCACTGACCCTGCCTGGGCTGCTCTGAGACCAGATGTCTTTACAGTTTATGTCAGTTCCCTGAGATATCTGTTGAAGATTCACCTGATCAACAGTCCATCCTGACCATTTCTACCAAAATACGTTACACACGTATCCATACACACAAAATCTCTCCCTTTACTATTTTACTTTCCTTCAATAGGCTTATTAATGCACAACATGAATCAAATAAATTTGTCTCTTTTAAATTAATTTCTCCCTTAAAAGATTATGTGCTCTATAACAAAAATTTTTTGTTATTTTACCAGTCCAGGACTTAAGAGTAGTACTCAATAAATACTGATTGAAGGAACAGAAATGTTGATTAGTTCTACACTAAGATTTATTAAGCCATGCTAAGAAAATTAGATTTTATCTCACCTATAGTGGAAATGTCTAAGAGCTTACATAAGATGTATTACGTATCATACTTTCCTTTCAGAAAGATAACTCTACCAATGAAGTATAAAACAGAGTAGAAAGGAAAACCATGGAAAAAATCCAAGTGAAAAATTATAAAGGTTAAATAAAGTTAGAGTGAGCAACAAATGGGAAGAGAGAAATGAATTGAGAGATACAGAGCAAACATAGGAATAGAACATCATAATAGTGAAGTCAGGCATCAAACAGGTCACATGATCATTGTGTGACCCTTGGACAAGTTATTTATCTAATTCTTGGTTTCCTCATTTCCAAAATGGGTAGAATCATTGTACTTACCTCTTGCATAGTTTTGTTAGGAAGTTTAAATGAGATAATGTATGAAAATACAGAATTGATTGATTTTGGAAACAGCTGACAGTGAGTATGCTCCATGAGGACAGGAGCTGTGTTTTGCACAATGTAGTATCCCCAGGGCCTGCACTCTGCCTAGACATAGCAGGCACTGAATGCATTTTTGTTATAGCCAAGTAAATTAATGAAGATGATTAGCCAAAGAGTCAAGGTTAATCAACAATAAGCCATTTTCTTCCACAAAATATAAAAGTAGTAGAGAGAAATTTGACCAGGGGTTGAGGAGACTGCACCACTGTGTTCCATTTGAGAACCTGGAGGCTGAAACGGCAAAGAAATACACTATCAGAGGTGTCTAGTGGGCAAAAGAAATAAAGACCCAGGACTCAGGAGAGAAGGACTGGCTGGAGGAAGCCAGACACAGCCTAATCTTAATGTATCAGGTCAATTAAGGCACACAGCTAAAATACAATTCCTAGGAAACAACATGTGCCAATAGAAAAAGCAATCAGGGACTCACTAGTTAAAAAGGTAGTAAGAAAGGTAAGAAAGTTTAAGCTTTGAAAGTAGAAAAAGATAGGAGGAGAAAAGGGTCAACAGCATCTAAATTTGGCAAGAAATACAGCTGAGTAAAAACTAGGGCAAGACCACTGAATTTTAGCAACTTCATTATTAAGGAAGTTTGCAAAAGAAGTTCCTTGAAGTGGAGAGTAGGCCAAAGCCAGCCAGCAGTGGGCAGAGGGGTAGACAGGAGTTCAGAAGGGCAGATGAGGATTCAAGAAAAAGATCAATATAAGATACAGTGGAGTTGGCCTTGGAACCACTCAAAACCTGACCAGACCATTTACTTCCACTAAACCTCCAGGTGATCCTTTAATCCTAGTACTGTTTTGTAAGACACATTTTGATATACAATACTCCAGAAACAAGTTAGCCCTAACAAAAGTCATCAGGTAGTGTGAGCTTATCTTTACCACCCCTCTAGAATGAACTTGGGAACATTCCAGAAAACCTTTACAGTAGTTCCCTTCACAGTAGAAAGACATTTTTTAAAATTACAAAATAATGACCAGTGAAAATACAACATTTTTATCACATCTTTTTGGTAATCAACAAAGGACAGTGGCCTTTATACTTTACTAGTTAAAGTATTTAAAAGATACATGTATCAGGAGTCACTGAATTGCCAAGATTTTAGACCAAATCCTAAAACAAATTAAAATTATACATAAAAACTAAACTGTGCGTTTCTTTAATCATTATCACTACCCTACAAAGTGTGAAACACTATATCCACTTTGCAAATGAGAAACCCACAGTCCAGACAGATAAAGTAGATAGGTCAGAGAATGCTAACTGCTATAACAATGTCTAAATCTCAGGGGCTCAACACAATCAAAGTCTGTCTCCCGCTTTTGTCACTCTCTGCTGCAGGTAGTGAAGGTTGGAGGGTGGAACACACAGGGTTCAGCTCCATGAAGTCATTCAGGGAATCAAGATTTTCCCACTGGATAACCTATATCTAGCTGGCTCTGAGGAAAGAAGCAGAGTGCAAAGGGTCCTCCAAACACCTAGAGAGGCCAAGTGATAGATGCCCCCCTCACCTGTATTCTACTGGCCAGAACTCATACATCTAATCCATTGAATTGCAAGAGAGAAATGAAGTCTAATTGGAGTCCAGGTAGAACAGGAGAAACACAGAAATGGATGGGCACAGCATTCTCTGCCACAATGCACACCATGTTTGAGGTCACCTCATGGTACATGATAGAGCTGGCAATCATACCCGCACCATCTAACGGCTCTCAGGAACCCTGCTACTCTGTTGCTGCTTATTTCATTTACTGAACTCCCAATTTTAGCATTTCTCTTATAATGCATAAAGTGCAGGCTAAGCATTCTCTATAGCAACGTACCTCTGACTGTGTTAACTCACTGCCAAATTTCTGCCTGCTTCACCTATTCACCACTTGGTCCCTACCGACCTCTTCCATATGGTTCACACCTTGTCTTTGTAGCTGCTGGTCCTTCTGCTTTTAAAATGCTCTTCCAACAGAGGTCCACACTGCCTCAAGAGGTGGTCACCTTCTCAGGATGACCTTCTCCTTCACAACTCCTTCCCTCTCTTCCCCACTTCCCAGCTTTATTTTCCTCAATAGCACTTCTTATATGCTGTGCTCTCTACCTTTTGGTAAATTCACCATTCTCCCTACATTGAAAGATGAGTTTCAGGCAGGCATGGTAGTACAACACCAGCTACTGGGGAGGCTGAGGCAGGAAGGACAGCAAGTTCAAAGGCCAGGCTGGATAACTTAGGGAGATTATCTCAAAATAAAAAGGTAAAAGGGCTGGGATGTAGCCGAGCATCCCTAGGTTCAATCCCTAGTACTGTAGGGAGAGGAGGAAAGGGGAGGAGGCAGGAGGAGAGAACAGGAAGGGGAGGGGAGGGGAAAAAGCTACATAAAAGCAGAAGCTATTATCTGTTTTGCTTACTGTTCTATCCTTGGCACCCAAGACAATGCTTGGAACACTATAACGATTTTTTTACTTTAAACTGAGGGGCAATACAGGAGTTCGTTCTGAAGCTAGATTCATGGTGCCCATTTCACCATTGTGCTTCACAAACTGTAGAATTATTTATATGTTTATGCATATAACAAATATTACAATATTACATCATTTTGAAGTGTTACAGGAGTTTGTACTAATAACCTATTTCAGACCACTATGCTTTGTATGATAGTATGTTCTGCTTAGGTATATATTCTTGCACATTTTCTTTTCTAGATAAAATAGTGGGGATAACTGGGTCCACAAAAACTATCATTTTCATTCCTTAACCAGTTAAAAATAAATTTTACTCTTTTTCCTCCAATATCTCTTAACAGGCCAAATGGAAAATTACACAATCATTTTCAAAGCTATATCATGACTTGAAAAATAACATCTTACCTTATAGAAGTAAAATTGTTTTCTTTGAAATCCTATTTGCAGAGTTAAGACCCTAGAAGCACTTTTTTCTTAATTAGTTCTAAAGATTTTTTTCAAACGATCCAACTACAATGCTGAATTTTGATGTTAAATCTAAAAGTTTTTTGGTGGAGTTTTTGGAGTCTTCTATGTAAAGTATCATGCCATCTGCAAATAATGATAATTTAACTTCTTCCTTTCCTATCCTTATTCCTTTTATTTCTTTCTCTTGTCTAATTGCTCTAGCTAATGTTTCTAAACGATACTGAGTAGAAGTGGTGATAGTGGACATTCTGTGAGACTTTTATAGGTAAACAGATACAACTCAAGACCATACTCATTAGTGGAATAAATCAGATTCACATGTGTAAATATCATCTCACTAGTGTGAGAAGCTGAACAAGTAAACAGGACCCAAAACGTAGAATAGACATTGTGAATTGGGAAGAAAGTGTTCCAAAGAGAAGAGAAACTGTGATGGACGAAAGGGGAAAGGAAGGAAGAGAAAAGAATATATATATATATATATTCACATATATATATATTATATAAACAAGATAGCTAAGGTAGATACACTATTAATTTCTCTTCCCTCATTGAAAAGAAAACTTGTGCTAACGTTGTTTGGACAATGTCTCGTGCTTACATCTTATACCCTGAGTAACTATTCCGAAGAAAACAATGTGCAATGTATTAACTATTGTTGCTCTCCTATCTTGTTTTGAAATTCTATTTTGTTTTTTCTTTCTTCTTTTTATAATAAAAAAAGACCCAATGATTTCTTATTCATTTTAATTAAAATCAATATAAATTTCAGCTAAAATTTTCTATCTGAAATTACATTTCAAATGCTTACTCTTATGCTTGTCACTAAAAACAGGATTCAAATGCAAGATGGCATAATGAAATCTAAAACAAGAGGGAAGAGAGATGCTCACAAATTAAGCAAATTAATAAAGGCAGACAGGAAGAAAAAAAAGCAGAAGAAAAGAGAAGGAATCTCAGGGAGAGAGAAGGGAAGTATGAGAAGTGGAGAGAGGCCACAAGAACACCACAGGCAAGAAGCTCTGAAGCTTTGAATCAAGGCACGCGGAGGCATCCGCTGAAATCCTCAGAGCCCAGGGAAGGAATACTAGTTAGAAGGGCTGCTTTTGAGGTCTAGGTCTGTCATTTACTCAGCAGATAATCTCAAACTCAGGCTCCATCTTATCATTTGAAATACACAGCTTTACACAACTGTTAAATAAGATCATCAGCTCTGTAAATAATAAAATGCTAAGTAGAAAAGTACTTTCAAACTTCTGAAATAGCTGGACATGGCAGAATGAGTCTATAGTCCCAGCTACATTGGAAGCTGAAGCTGAAGGATCACTTCGGCGGGGAGTTCATGGCCAGCTTAGGCAATATAATGAGACCAGACTTAAAAAAAAATTTTTTTTAATCTGAAATAAATGCGTCAAACTTGTACTTAAAGAATTTATTACACTAAATTACATTCTGGTTGTATGAAAAGTCCTGGTACTCAAATGGCTCCAGTGGAGGTCAGTGACTCCAAATGCTTACATGGTAAGTTACTCACATTTCCTCAACAAGTCAGGCTGAACATACAGCTCAGTAGCAGAGCACTACCCTGGCATGTAAAAATCATAAGTTTAATCTTCAGCACTAGGAAAAAAAAAAGCCTGTCAGGTTTCAAAACATCTTCATAGCAAAAAGTAGAGTATATTTTTTCCATCTATATTCATGTGGGGAAAAAAAGGATCTACATAAAATGGAAACAAAGTACACTGAATTCTAAATTAAAGTTATTATTAATAAGAGTTGTTGCCATTTTAAGCCATTTAACCATATCAAAAGTATAAGTGTGTCTCAAGTGACTAAACAGTCACAGACTAAAACATGCAATATCCAAAAAAACCAAACCAGTTTACCAGGGGAAAATGCAATGTACTAACATGTTATGGTCTTTTTCAAAGGCCTATTCTTAGATGTAAAACAAACTCTCTTTAATTAAAACCTTTGCATATAAACATGCTTCCTGAGTAAGTAAAGCCTAACAAATTCAATATAAGTGCAATGCCGTACCCTGGCAACAGAAAGGAGTCCCGAGCCATTTATAATGCGGGCTTCGTATAACCTTTCACCGCTCCCACCACGATAGCAAACATGCAACCTTAAACTATGTAAAAGCTTTCTAAATTTAGATACTTTCAAATAAGGCATCTTAAGTTGTATGTAAAGGTTTAGTAAATTATTTATTATGTCTCTTATCTTTAATAATGGGATATCACGTTTAACTTGTAATCAAAATGGAAAGAAAGCTGTTATACCATATATTACTGTACTGAGAGTCAGAATTTCCAGTCTATATTTAGTTCACATTAAAATGGAAGCAAAGACGCAAACCAAGCTAAAAATAAAATGTTCTACAAAGATGAGATTTTTTTTAATGGACAGAAATTTAGCTTTATTTGGTCCCACAAATGCTGATCATGCTTAGCAGCACCTTAACTTCATGCCGCTTTACAAACCTAAATACACCATCTTGTATCTGCTAGAACAGAGGTCAGCCAACTACAGCTCAGACCATCTCCATTGGCCATATCCTCCCGGCACCAAATTTTATTTAGTCAACAAGTGAAGTTTTTCACATGTTTAAATGGATTAGTACAAAAGAAATAAACAA
Source organism: Dasyprocta punctata (assembly GCA_004363535.1). Lineage (NCBI taxonomy): Eukaryota > Metazoa > Chordata > Mammalia > Rodentia > Dasyproctidae > Dasyprocta > Dasyprocta punctata. Next base: position 36,158 of record RJWM01007441.1, on the reverse strand, counting down.
TATTTTTAAAACCTGAAAATTCACATTTAGTTTTACTGAAACACAGTCACCCCTACTCATCTAATGCCTACGGCTGCTTATACTACAATGGCAGGGTTGGATAATTTTTTTTCTTTTCCTTTATTAAGGTATAACTGACAAAAACTGTATTGTTTGTGGTATATGACAGGATACTCTGTCATATCTATATTTTGTGAAAGGATTATCTTTTTTTAAGATCTACTCTTAGCAATTTTCAAGTATATACTAAACTATTAACTACATTCACCAGGCTATGTTACAACAGTGCTTATTCTATTGCTCAGAATAAGCTCCAAAACTTAGCTCATCTTGTCTTACTGCCACTTAGTATCCTCTGACCCCCACATGCCTACGTCTTCTGTGGTGCGCTCCCTGGTAAACATCATGCTCAGAGTTGAGTAAATTAAATAGAGACCTTACAGGCCACAAATTTTAAAATATTTACTAGCTGGCCCTTTGTAGAAAAGTTAGTCAACTTCTGCCCCGGATGAATGTTAATTATTATTTGAGATAGTTTCCTACCTCTTTGCTGATCAAAATTTAAGTTTCCACTTGTCTCTCACTTGTACTGAGTTTCTGAACCATAAATTTGTCATTACCACTTTATTTATTTTTTTATTTATTTATTTTTTTTTGCAGTACCGGGGCTGGAACTCACAATCTTGCACCTGCCTGGCAGGCACTTAAGCCACTGAGCCAAACTCCCAGTTTTTTTGAGGCAGGGTCGCACTATGTAGTTCAGACCAGCCTTGCTCACATTGTAGCCCAAGCTAGCCTCGAACTCACAACGCTACTTCTACCTCAGCCTCCTGAGTGCTGGGATTAAAGGCATGCACCACCACACCCGGCTTTATTATCATTTCTTAATACTATTCTGGCCACGTTTCTGTTTCTTATACTACTTGGATCATTACCCACTTCTAATGTTTCCATCTAGAATTACAGCTAAAAGTTTCAAAGAATATTTTCGGACTTACTTTTTCAGTTTTAAAAGCTGGATGTGAACCATCACGACCCCCTAATGTGCTGCCACCTACAATGTGAAAGGCACTGAGCAAATTCTCCCTGTCTACCAAGGCTTCATGGTGAAAAACAATGTTTTAATTGCATACATTGTATCTTACAAAGTAGAGAAAAATACCAATCAGTATTTTCATATGCTGCCTTACCATAAAAGTATGTAAGTTTATTTATACATTCTTCATGTTAAATTAAAACATACAAAAAGAAAAGAAAAGAACTATACTAGCCAGACACTCTGGGAGGTTGAGGCTGGAGTGTCACAAGTTTGAGCCCCTCCTGGGCAACTTAGTGAGACCTTGTCTCAAAATAAAAAATACGAAAAGAGCTAAGGATGCAGCTCAGTGCAAAGGCCCTGGGTTCAATTCTCAATGGCAAGGGGGTGCATGAAAACACACACTAGCTGAAGAACTGATATGCTTTTTCTACTGGCATTAAAAATCGGTCTTAATCCAATATTTGGGTATGTTTTCCCTAAATTTAAAAATTCATTTATGACTGCTATAACTAAGTGCAACAATACACATAAAATATCAAGAATAAAATGAGAACATGACATATGTAAACAGGAGGTATTTTTGATGTGTGAAGTTTTATGACCCTGGTTAAGGTCTCAATGCGTGAAAATCAACACAATCATCCCCATTTGCTCACCATTTGGTTTATGAAACTTGAGCAACTGTAGCTTGCAAGCAACCAACTCTGACCATTCCTGCAAAATGAAAGACTGCCCCAGATTCATGAGTCAATGAAAAGCATATGAAGTCTTCACATTCATGTTCAAAACCCAAATGGTCTGAGTTTGTCTTAGCATCACTTCAAAATGTCTCCTTCTCAGTACATACCTGTGAAATTTTCTACAACAGTATGTCTGAACACAAAATCCACAAACTCAGATATAACAGAAGAGGATAAAAAGAAGTAAAGTTGAGAAGAATATTACTACTCCTGTTTGGCTTTGTCACATCAGCACCGCTTTTGCTTTAGTGTGATATTTTGCCTTTAGGAAACAAAAGCAGCAGTAAAATTATCTAGCCTTCACCACCTGGGGATCTACATAAGACTACCTGAAATTCCAATCAGCTGATACAGAGAAGGAAAAAATGTCAACAACAGAAAAACAGCAGAGAGGACAGCAAAACACACAGGGAAACGGAAATGGAACAAACAGTAAACATGGGGATGTGACAAGGGCGCTAAGAAATACATGAGGATTTTATTAAGCCACACTAATTTTAAAGGCATAAGAGTCCTAGTCTTTAAAAAGCAACATAGCCAGGGATAACACAGGGTTGTATTTCAATTTCTGGTACCAACCCTCCCCCTCCAAAAAAAACCAAAAACAAAAAAAACACATATTCCAGGGGACAGGAAGGAGAAGTAAAAGGAATTAAGATGTATTATGTACATGCACCAACTCCTCATGATGAGTGAAATCATTATGTACTGCAAACATGTAACGATAAAAATACATTTAAAAATAAAATAAAAAGCAACACATCTACTACACTACATAAAAAACTAAGGTTAGTGTGATGTCCTAGAGCAATACTTACTTCTTGATAGAAAACTACACAAAATCTACATTTGATCAAGTTTCATGTAGTGACAGTAAATTTCATATAGCTCAACATAATATAATGCAATGTACTACCATTATTAAAAATTTTATATATGCTATTAAAGAAATAATCTCCATATTAAATCTCCAAGGAAGAAACTAGGCTATAAAATGTTCCCTGAGCATTTCTGAAGTATATAGTCATACATATGTATGTTTAAAAAAGTCTCTAAATAAGTATAAATTATAATTCTTTTAGATATACATGTACATTGCATATACATTTTGTATATATGTATATCATATTATGTATCAACATGTATCATATATTTATACATATAAACAGCAATGCACATCATATATACATATATATGTAACACACAGACATTTGTACACACACAGGAATTTTCTGGAAACATACCAAATTACAAATGACTGCCCCTGAGAGGGAGATCAAAGATCTGAGATGAGAGGGAGCTTACTTTTCATTGGATACTCTCCATAACCATGTGGCGTCTCATACTAAATGTTGTTAGTATATACAAGTATTATAGCCTTAATTAAAAAAAAGTCTGAATACTTTTCAAGTGCCACAAATAATTTCATGTCTTTCTAATATTCAAATCATTTAACACATTAATTCATACTTATAACAAAGAACTCTTCAAAGAAGGTGATTACTTAAATTGGTGGTCTTTTCACTCCAAATGTCAACTGGCTAGCAAATAGCTTTACGATCCTAAGGATCTTCAAAGGAACTAAACTGGCTACAACCTGTGTTTTAACAATAATATTTGTATTTGGTGATATACTATGTCCCCCCAAGTCCTCATGTGCTTTTGATGGGGCTGAATCTGGTGCAGGGATTGACAATGTGAGTGCTGCACCGCCCAGGGGTGGAGCTGACATACAGTGTAAGGGAAGGCGGGTCTTCCTCTTGCTCGCTTCTGCTCTCTCTCTTGCCAGCACCTTACTGCTTGCAGCCGCCATGAATGGCTGACCCGCCACACCACGCTGCCTTGGAGCCAACTAAGCACAGACTGAAACTCCTGAGAAACTGTAAGAAATAAACCTTTCCTTCCCTAATTTTGGGCGTCAGGTATTTTGTCTCGGCAACGAGCGAAAAGTAACTAAGACAGAATTTGGTACCAGAGGAGTGGGGTCATTGCTGTGACTAAACCTGACCATGTGATTTGAGAGCCTTTGAAAATGGCTTGTGGGAAAAGTTTGGAAAGGTTTGGAAATGTCGCCTAATGTCTAGAGTTGGAAAAGCTTAGGTTGTTTTGTATGGGAGATTCTGGTGAGAGTTCAGAAGACCAGAAGGCTGATAGAAAGCCTGCCGGTAAAGACCAGGCTCTTGTGGGAAGAGTTTAGAAAGGTTTGGAGATGTCACCTACATGCATAGAGCTGGAACGGCTTAGGCTGTTCTGTATGGGAGATTCTGGTCAGAGCCCAGGAGACCAGAAGGCTGATAGAAAGCCTGCCGGTAAAGACCAGGCTCGGGAGGTTTCTGCTGGGAAGAAGGACCACATTGGGTGTTGGACTCCACATGATGTGTGTTACGGCTTGGCAGAAAGTTCGTCTGCATTCTCCCTGTGCCCAGAGACTTTGCCTGAGACTGAGCTTAAGGGCAAAGGATTAATTAGTTCAAAGAGAGAAATTACAAGGCAGCCAAGTGTTGAAGCCATGGCCTGGCTTTTGTTGGGGGCATTAAGTCAGATTTATGTTGTGAATGAAGAGCAAGGAGCCTGGCATGGCAATTTAAAACATGAGTTTGGCCAGGAAGCTATGCACTGTAAAGATGGAGCTGAGACCTTGGTTGCTGAGAGGGAACAAAGGAATAAAAAAAAAGGCCTGGGGGCATCCCAGGAAGCAGCGGGCCTCCACCCTTTGAAGCCTGAAGCCAGCAAAGGTGAAAGAGTTTGCCCGGAGGAAAAAGCCACAGAGTGCCATGTCCCAGAGTGGCGACAAAGGCCACAGGAGGTTTTAAAAGGGTCGCAGCTGCGCCATGTCCCACAATTGCAGTGGCCACGCCAGATTCCAGGATGGCGGCAGCATAAAGAAGCTGTTACTCACAATCAGGTTCAGAGAGCTCAGTGATCCAAGCAGTCAACCCCTACAGCCAAGAGAGGAGAAAGCCTGGCTACTGCTCCAGCCTACAGTAGACCTTGGCAGCATCCACATGGCGCTGGTTTTAAGTACACGAAAAGGCTAAGGCAACTTCCGCCTCGCCTGCAGAGAGCAATGTATAAAGATGTAAGGGTGAAGCCGAGGAACATGGGTCATCCAAGGAAAGTTGTGAAAGTTCAGACCCCTGAAAGTGCTGTGGGGGTAGAATCACTCATCCTTTTGGAGCTTGCAACCCAATTGCTTCAGATGCTGAGTAGGGAACTCCAGGACTTAATGTTTGCCCTGTTGGATTTTTGGACTTGCTTTGGTTACAATGCTTTGTATTTCTCTGTTTGTAACTTTTGGAATGGTAATGTTTATCTTGTACCTTTATATGTTGGCAGTGCTTAACCTGGTTTTCATTTGTACAGGGGGTAACAGTTAAGAGTTTGCCATAGATCTTGGAGGAGATTTGGGACTTGAACTTTTCAGCAGTGCTGAAACTGTTAGGACTTTGGCAACTCTTAGAGATGGACTAAATGTCTTTTATATTAAAAATGTACATGAGTCTTTGGGGGTCCAGGGGTGGAATGTATTCGGTGATATACTATATCCCCCCAAGTCCTCATGTGCTTTTGATGGGGCTGAATCTGGGGCAGGGATTGACAATGTGAGTGCTGCACCACCCAGGGGTGGAGCCGACATACAGTGTAAGGGAAGGCGGGTCTTCCTCTTGCTTGCTTCTGCTCTCTCTCTCTCTCTCTCGCCAGCACCTTGCTGCTTGCAGCTGCCATGAATGGCTGCCCCACCACGCCACACTGCCTTGGAGCCAACTAAACACAGACAGAAACTCCCGAGAAACTGTAAGAAATAAACCTTTTCTTCCTTAATTTTGGGCATCAGGTATTTTGTCTCGGCAACGAGTGAAAAGTAACTAAGATAATATTCAAATACATGAAGCACTATATACAAGTATGCATATATATAGATGGCCATTCAGCTAAATTTTTTTACCTCTGTGTACATATACTCTGCTTTAGGTTTATGTGTATCTATGCACAAATGCTTTAAAAGAATAAACACATACATGTAAGCATCTGTGTATCTGTATAGGCAAGTGTGCCAAGACTGAAGCCACCATTAGTAATTTCAATCTGTCAGACTCAGTGGTCCTTCAGGCATCCTCAGGATATATGAGCTAGTGTCAACTTAACAATGATTAGGCTTTGAGGTAGAGTTAAAGCCTACCTTTCTTTCAGGCTCTTCCATCTTATATACCTCTGATATTTAATACATCTTTTGAAATTCAAGCAACATTTCAATGATCAGTAATTATCTATAATCCTGATAAAATGTGCTTCTATTAGAAAGTCAAACAAAAAATGTTTTCTACCTGTCTTATTCTAAAGATTATTCCCTTAATCTTATAACTGAAGACTGGGAACCAGTAGTTAAATTCAGGAGCCTTCATTCTACAAATTCTCCAACTGTCCTCATTTTATTCCCTGAGGAGATAAGAAATATCACTAAGTTTATGACAGGTATAAGCAATCTGGATTGTGGGATGTGAGACTGAGGCTCACTGGTCTCAGTAATCTAAGGTCTGGTGTCAGGTGCTCATATATGAAAATGTTGATAAACATATTAATCCTTACACACAGCAAATGTTCACTGAATTTCTGATATTTAATACATCTTTTGAAATTCAAGCAACATTTCAATGATCAGTAATTATCTATAATCCTGATAAAATGTGCTTCTATTAGAAAGTCAAACAAAAAATGTTTTCTACATTTACTTTAGTCTTTATAAATGGTCTCCAAGCTAAAACATGGATAACACCAAAATTAAGGAGTTTAATCTTAGCTATTATCACAATTGATAAAACCCACAAATGTGAGTGGTATTACCAACAAACTTGTTTGACTTTACTTGATTCAACTCAGAGCCGTCTTTAAATTTTCTTTCAAACAGTGTGAACTCTAATTAATCTCGATTTAAGTATGGATGTAGTCTTAATCTTTTCTTATAAACATGCCGTTTTTTATATTTTTTTGTTTATATGTTCTAGATACTTAATACATTCATCTTGGGAAATTGGTACATATAGATATTGTATGTTGTTCAGTTTTACTTCCCGTTCTCCTCCCCACATACTAATTTTAAAAACTTGCTATCTTACCATTATTAATCCAGTTTATAAACTTTAAAAAATAGATTTTAAATATTAAAAGCGATGTTAGGAAAATTACTATCTTGCTTAACCTTAATCTTCCATAAAATGCATTAAATTTCAAATCTTTTATTAATTAAAAATGCTACACAACGTGCAAATATCTTTATTAAAGAGTTACAAGATGTCCACTTCAGAAAAATGACTCAATAAAATGACTTCAATAAAAGCAATCGTTGGTTCTCTAGCAAAGGCATCTTAACAGTTATTCCCGTGTATGCTTCAACATATTTTAGAAAATTAGTAGGCAGCTACAACACACACTAATCCGCGGGTATATAATGAAACTTCTTTCCATACAGGAGTCCACTGACCTTTGGAAACCGACTGTCCTTTGGAAACCAATTGTCATGAAAATAGCTAAAGAATGAATTACCTTTTTAAAGAGGGCAACCAACTCTAAAATTTTATTGGTTCCCTTTTTCAAATTCCTAAAATTTAAAACTAAGATGAACATTAGACTTCACAAATAATTCTTTGCTAGCCACAGCATTTACTTTATGTGCCTGATCTGAGACTCCACTTGGAGAACACACAGTCGACACAAGCTCCACACAAGAGTAACACAACATCCCAATTTTCACGTAACAAAGTGGTAGCTTTCTATTTATTAATAACAACCGTATAGAGGGCGCCGGACAGCCCTACTCCGCGGCTCCCCGTCCAGACACAGCGGGAGGCGGACGCGGTGGGGTCACCTCCTGGCTCCCGCAGACCTGGCGGCGAGCGGCAGCCAGGGAAGGTGGCGGCTCAGCAGCCCGGCAACCCTGACCGGCCGGCCTGCACGCACTAACGACCCAGGGCATTGCTGGGAGAACACTTCTTTTAAATTCCTAAGTGGAACTCGCAAGGGCCCTTTCGATTTTTCCCACGCTCCCGCCAGGCCGGGTCCTACCGGCACCTCCGCCTCCGCCCGCCGCGCGCGCACCGAGGCCCAGTGCCCGCCGCGAAGCGCGGCCCCGCCCCTCCCAGCCAGGCCCCGCCCCAGCCAGGCCCCGCCCCCTACTCCAGGTTCCCGGGAGCCCTGGCGCGCTCCCTGCTCTCCAGGCGCGCTCTCTTCACCTTCCAGCCCAGCAGTCTCCCGCTTTCCGGGCTCCGTCAAGGCCACCTACCCCGCCTCACCTTGGTCCGGAGCTGCCCCGAGGTGGACACTTTGCGGATCAGTTTCTGCGGTCCCTCTTGCTCCACTTCGCTGTCGGACGAATCCTCTCCCGGTCCCGCCGACGCGGCGGCCGCCGAGCCGGCCCCAGAGGCCGCTCCTCCCGCTGCGCCCGGAGGGTGGTGCTGGCCGCTAGCCCCAGCCATCCTCTCCGACTCCTGCAGGAACACAGCACCGCCCGGCGGGGCGGCGGCGACGGTCAACCAGGGGATCTGCCCGACCCGGGCCCGGATCCCCGCACCCCGCCGCCGCCGCCGCCATCTTTCGCCCCCGTGCGCAGGGTCGCGGGGCCAGGCACCCTCCCGGCGGGTACGCGCCGAGCTCCTCTGCTTCGCTCCCCCGCGGGTCACGGGGGTCCCTACCTGCCCAGGACCCCTGCGTACCCAACCTCGGGATGCGCCAGGAGGGGGGTCCTGACCCGGACTAGGAGCAGAGCTGGTCGAGAAGACGGGAGTGACACAGGGATGGGGTAACCAGGGTCCTCGGGATGGACAAGAGAGCGAGGGAGGCAGGAAATCTACGCAGCCCACCGCTCTCGGTTTAGGGCAACAGGGACAAGAACGGCACCTTGGAAAGAAAGGGAACCTGGAAGTTTTGATTCCCTGTGGTGCACCCGCCACCTCCTGGACCCCAAATCTCTCGAGATACTTGGACCTTGTTGCACGGTTCCAACTGAATACAAGGCCCTTCTACCCGCCCGCCCTGGCCCCGAGCTGGACAGGCACTAGTTTGTCGCAGGACCCAGGGCACCACTACAGGGACCGTACCTCTCCAGCCTATGCCTGGGAGTTTGGATCCTTTCAGCTCTCGCGACCTAGGTGTTTAGTTTCTGGCCCACCCCCACCCCCACCCCCATCCGGCGCACACGGAAGAGAAGAGCATTTTCCGGGAGGTTCAACTCCGCTCAGAACTTCGCGTTCAGAAAGAGCGATCGCCTTTGGCTAACAGGAAACTGGGAAGGGCGTGGAGAGAGCTCAGAAACAAGAGAGGACAAGCAGCCCAAGACGATAGAATGTTAAAAAAAACGTCTAAGGTGAAGTGCTAACCGAGACTGTCTGGAAGAAAACAATGCACTGGAACCATTTGAACACCAGTATTGGAACACACACACACACACACACACACACACACGCTGGAAGTCCTGAGACAGCCACTCCCTAACTCGGACTACAGCAGGAAGAAATGGGATCAACAAGGCTGTAGCCACCACTCAGGACTCGTCCCTAGCTTGCTGGTTTTGCGGGCATTTGGGAACAGCAGCTTTGCTGCGGGTAGTTCTTGCTCAATATCAAAGGGCCCCCGCAGATGGGGGAGGACTGGGGAGAAGATACTCAAATGACATATACCTCCTGTTATCCAAAAAACTCCAAACTGGTGTTAGCTATATTTTTGAATAGGGTAAAAAGTCCCTGGCCAGACTAGAATCTCTTCACCTGGATAAAGCATTCGATTTCTTCTATGTCTCTGCCCTTCAATACTCATTCCTTTCCTATTTATTCAGTTGATTTGACCTTTAAATTTCCTCCACACCAAGATTCTGGGTATTTTTTTCCTACTTGCAATCTTACTCCCAAAATCAATTTGATTTCTGTATTAGAGCTGACAGTTATACGAAATTTTAAGAAGAAACAGTATGCAAACCTAACATTGCACATTACACTGTAGGCTAAATTCTTTAAAATGTAAATCTGCTGCTTAGTTTAAATCTTGCAAGACAGGAGATTGCTACCCTGTGATATTAACACATGGACTTCCTCTCCAGCTTCACGTGTCTTCTTTAGAAAAGGATGAAGTTAGACAAAATGAACTTTAACTGTTATGGCCTGTAAATATATAATTCTATATGTACAAGAACATGTTGCTGGAAATTCTTTTAGAAGAAAAAAATAATGGCCTTTATCCCCAACTGACTGGTCACCAAGATGTCTAATGTAAAAATGTTTAAAAAATGTAAATGTAAAAAAGACACCTACTAAAATGTAAAAAGTGACACCTACTAAGGTGTCTTTTGAAAGAATAACCTTAGTCCTCTGGTTTAACCACACAGGCACAAAATCAAGGTTGGGATCAAAGTCAAAATCATATTACTATTCTAATGTTCTACTTACTGCACTAATATAACAAGTCAGTTTCTCAGTTATTATATATTTGTACTCATATTTTATGCTTTCAAGTTTTATATGGCAACATTTTCCAGAATCCACACAAGGAGTGCTCAAACTAAAAGGCACTAATGTCCAGTCCTTTTTTCGTGATAGTAGGAAGAAGACTATGGACCACATACCTCATTCTTTAAATCAGTTTCATATCCAGGAACTGGACAATATCTTGAAGTAAACATATTCATTACTTATAAAAATTTAACTGCACCAGGGGAGTGATACGCACCTGTGATCCCATCACTTGAGAAGCTAAGCCTAGAGGATCACCATGAGTTCCAGGTCAGCCTGCACTACAAAGTGAGACCCTGTCTCAAAAAATAAAATAAAATAAAATAAAAAATAAAAAACCTTACAGCTGGTTCTTCTCTTCACAGCTCCTGTAACAAGCTGTAAAACTTAGTTTGGAACTTTGAAAGCAAATGATAGCTACTCTTCAATTTTTCTAATACATAGGAAATTCAGGACTTAAATACTGTGCAGGCAAATGAGGCAATGCCTTCACTGACTTACTTCCCACAAAAGGCAGCTGATAAAAAACCTGCTTCAGTATCTCTGGGAGTGTTTCAAGGAATCTCTAATTTAAAGTACTTGACAAATTAGCTTCTTCTTAGGTCTTAGCTGTAAATGATAAGTTTCTCAAATATCCAAGCTATATAGTGAATATCTGCAGTGTACACGTCACCTCTCTTGAAAGTATTTATAACAATATCAAGGTCTCAATATTTTCAACAATGTTAATGTAGCTCAAAATGGCAAATGAAACAAATTTCAAATATGTGATACATTACCTTATGTATCTGATTTATAAGATTTTCTTGACCTTTCCCTTACTTGCAGTTGTCAAATTTTCAAAACATTTCTTATATTTCTTTTATTATTGTTACTTTGAAATCCATTTGGAACATAACATATGACAGACACACTATTAAACACTTGGACATAAGCCATGTAGACAACTATTCTGTATGAAATGGAACTAGATGAAGCTGCCCCTTAATCAGGTTTCCATTTAATAAGGTTTCCTGTCCCATTAAATTAAAAAATATATATACTAAACATTCATAAGCCCTGCCAAATATGCTGATAGCAACTTTATGAATATTAGTACATCATTATCTAGAGGTCTTTTTGAATTGTTGCATATTCTTACTGATCACTACTCATAACAAGAGGAATAATATCCATGTGCAACTTTTGAACCCACGTGTTCTATGGTTTTGCCTCACATATACACAAACATACAAAGCATTACATTTTATACCCTGAAGATCACACTTTAAAAATAGTCACAGAGCTGCAAATGTAGCTCAGTGTTAAGAGTGCTTGACCAGCAGGTGTAAAGCCCTGGGTTTAATCCGGAGCGTGGCCGAAAAGAAAAACATTCTACTCATATACTATCCTAATCAGTAAGGAAATATGCAGTCCAAAACTACTGCAAGTTAAACAAGTACAGGCCTAAGACACTGCTTTCACTAAAACTTTAAAGCTATTTACACAGTATACTATGTGCTACATATTCAGAATTTAACATTCAAAACTAACCCTATTAAAATTTCCTTAGTTTTTACCTGAATGAGTTTGAGATCATTGTGTAGTCAACTGCACACATAGTCATCCTTGCACCTGAGGCAAAACTGTTACATCAACTAGACACAACACATAACTACATTTATAACCTCTACACTGTGTCCGTTTTCCCTTTGAAGCCTTTCCCCTCTGGATTTTAATTTTAGCATCCCTCCACTAAGAATTATTTTGTAAATACTCCTACATTTTTTACATTTTCTACTATCTACACCTTCACATCCAGGCTATCATTATAAGTAAGGATTGTTCAGCCAAACATGTTCCTACCCATCCATACCCACTACCAAAATACTTTTCAAGCCAAGCTGGTGGCACATGCCTGGAAACCAAGCAGTCAGGAGGCTGAGGCAAGAGGACCTGGAGTGGAAGGCCAGTTTGAGCTATCTAGAGAATTCAAGGCCAGCCTGGACTACATTATGAGACCCTGTCTCAAAAATCCAAACAAAACAAAAGCAAAAAAAAAAATCAATCGATTAGAAATTTAGGTAATGCCTCTATTTCCACTGAGACTTGATTACATTTTGAAACCAGCATTAAAGAAAATACATAAATTTAAATGCTAACAGTTATCCTCTTTAGGCCCAGTCCCTAGCCAGAGTAATGACAAGGTTAAGAGTTTATTTAAATGCTCTCATTTAAATAAATAACTTCATTTTACCCCTACACAAAGACTAGCAGGAAGTCCTAGTAACTGCCTCTCAGCTCCAGACACTAGCATATCCTACACACGAAGCACTTCTCTCCTTACAATTAGCACCATTTCCTAAGAGCTCATTTACTCTTTTGTCTTAATAGCAGAATCATACCCATTTTAGGGACCTTTCAAAAAAGAATGAGAAAAAAAAAGAATGAGGAAGAGTAATCTTTATGTGTATGCTGTTATGTGCCATAAGGGATATTATGACACAATCTGTGTGATATTAATATCACTTATTCAATACTGAATGTTCTTTTTTATAGATAAGCATACTTTAACAAATTGCTTACATTTGAATTTAAAAGCAGATTTTAGGTTTTGGAGATGGAGAAGAGGTCAGGAAAAGTGGAGGAAAAAGAAAGGCAGTTAATAAGATTGAAAATAATCATGGCATATTAAATGCATGTGCCAATTTCCCAACACCAATCTCACCTTTTGTTATTACTACTATGTGCTAGTTTAAAAAGAAACTGAACACATTTTAAGGAACTTAGAAATGAAGTCCAGTTGAAAGCAAGTATTCTTAACCTTAAGTCTTTGAGGGTCCACATGTGAGTCTTCAGGACATCTGTGATTCCCTTGAAATTGCATTAAAGTATGTATGTGTGTGTACTGTATAAGATAGTGGTTCCATAAAGTTATATTGGCTAGTGATGTCACAGTCGTCTTAGTTTGTGTAAGTACTCTATGACATTCCTGCAACAAAACTGACAACACAATTCTCAGAACTTGTCCCATCATTATGCGACACGTGACTGTGTCATATACGTGCCATTTTTTAAGTAAAAAAAAGTCCATAATTTCAATCAGATTCTTAGAGGGATCACTGACCCAAAGATCGAAAACCTAATTTTGATCAGTGTTTCCTTAAAATATTTAAACTGTTGTTTCCCCCTTGTTCCACGTCTGAAATATTTAACATTTAAACAGTACTTTTTTTTCCCTAATGCAGTCTTCCCTTTTCTTGTACAAGCCGTTTTTTGGTAATCTGGATAACTTGTTTTTCTTAAGAACTTAAGTGAGAATTCTTTAGTTCTTAAATGAACTCTGTGGTGATTACATGTATAGCCATAGGGTTTCAAATAAAATCACTTGTCAGAAGTGTCTTTTTATGCCACATACTTGAGCTCTCACAACATGTTTTTGGGGCTGTTTAGTGAAGAACATAAGCTTTCTGTGTCTGTGCCAACTGCTATCCAACAGTCCCAGGACATAGTATGTGCTGGATAAAAATATTGGTTGATCAAATAAAAAGGTGTTTTCAGTGTTTAAAGAAAATAAATGTAATTTTAAAAAGAGTTCTACATTTTGAATAAAATGTCACAGTTCACTCACACATTTATCCAGGTTCTACTTTTTAAAACTCTAGTGGTGATGCTGATAGTGAATATTTTCTGTGGAAAATAAATGAGTGGTTTTGTTATTGTCACTGTTAGAAATAAAGGGACAGAGGAGTTTTTAGTCTAATTTTCAGGGCACAGAGTAGTTCTGGCATCAGCACCCTGAAGGAAAACTATATATAACTGGGTATTTCCCGCTGTGATTGGTGTTAGCTTGAAGTAGTAGGGTTCAGAAAGGACTTCATACCGGGAAGTTCAAAACAGGTCACTGGATTTAATTCTCAATGATCCTTGATTTAAACATCAAAACTGAATTGTATTTTTAATTTCAAGAATAACTTACTCCGCAGTGATAAAACACAACAGAATCAGTTGGAGCAGATGGGTGACCTAACAACATGTTCAAATTCACAAGAGCAAAGACAGCTGCAGATGCAGATGGATGAGAGTTGAAGGACACTTCTGAAAGGTCAGGAAACAGGAGGCTGAGAAATCCACCCTGGGCAAAAGAGCTGGCAGCGTACATATCAGGAAAGAAAAAGGAGAACCAAGCCTGGCACCTGACCTAGAAGCTCTCAACAGGCCGGCCTCAGCAAACTCGGGGAGTTCCTCAGAAAAACAGCATCCGAACTTCTTAGAGCGAAACACAGATGAGGCCAGAAATGTTGGACGGGGCTTTTCAAACCAGTTCAGAATTCCAACTGACACAGCCCTGCAGGCATCGAGGCAGGGCATGGACAGCCAAAAGTTGAGGCCGGGGGAAAAAGCTGCCCACGATGGATGATCCTGGGTGGAATCCCTGCAGGGATGCGTGGTGGTTCTGACTGAGTTGAAATAAGCTGAAAGAGCTCGGGGAAACCATTCCACAGACCCTCGGTCTTCATTTCCTAATCCTCACACAGGACACTCGCACCCACTACTCTTGGTCCCTAAAATGACAACCGCGCCGCGTGTGCGGCGAAATTCCGAGCGAAGGCGAAGTTGTCTTCTCGCTCTATCCCGGGCAAAACCCTCGGACCCCTGGAAGAGCCCGAGGCTGTGACTGCCTACTCTGGTCGGAAGAGTGGCTCGGGCTGCTCGCAGCCAACCGCCCCCTCCGGCGACTGTCCGGGAACCTGCGCGCCCAGGTGACCGCGAGGGCGCGGCCTCGAGAGGGAACACCGTCTCCACCCAGCCCTGCACGCTGACCGCACTGCCTGTGCTGCTCCTCTCCCCTGCCTAGCCTGCACGCTCGAAAATCAAGTGAAAAGTTACGAAGTCCACGGAGCTCGGAAATGGTCCTCTGAGGACCGTCACCGGCGGCCCCGCGGGCACGGCCCCAGCCGGCCGGACAAAGGCGCCCCGGGCAGCGCGCGAGGAGGCGCAGGAGTGCTGGAGGAAGCGCTGCCCCGGCTGGGAAGCAGCTGGGGACTTCATCCCGGGCCATTTCCTGAACGGAACCCGGGCCGGGCGGGGGGAGCATCGAGCGGGAGGGTGGGCGCGGGCGCGGTACCCACCGGTTCCTCCCAGGCCGGGCGCAGGGCGCCGAGCGCAGGGCGCACGTGCTGCGGCTCCATCGCGCCGGCCCGAGCCCGCCGCCGCCGCCGCCCGGGAGCGCGGACCCGAGTGGCCGCCGCCGCCGCCGCCGCCGCCGCCGGGGGCCGCTGGATGCGCTTCCCTCGCCGCGGTCCCTCTCGGCCACCGCCGCCCGGCTCCTGCCCGGGGCGGCCACCGGCCTTCCCGCCGTCTCCGGCTTCCGCCGCGCCGCGCTCTCCGCCCCCGCGCCGGTCCCTTCTTCCTCGGCCGCCGCCACCGCCGCCGCCTGTCCTCCTCCCGGGTCCCGCTCCCTCGCGCGGCTCAGAGCGCTCGGCGCCCCGCCACCGCCGCCTCCCACGGCCGCAGAGTCCGCCCCTCGCTCCTTCCTCCGCCCCCGGCTCCCTCCCCTTTTCCTCCCCGCCTCCCGCCCTCCCCCCGCCGCCCCCTTCTCCCGGCGGGCAGCCCTGGGCGCACGTGACCCCCCTGCCAGGCCTTATAAGGCGCGGAACCGAAAGCGGTGGCCGGGTGGTCACGGGCACCGGGCGGCCGCGCGGAGGTCGCCTCCCGGAGACCCTCTCCCTCCCGGGCCGGCAGCCTGCGCCCGCCCCTGTGCAAGGCTGGCTGTGGCGCCTCCCGCCTCTGCGTGCTGAGGCTTGGACAGCAGCGCGCTGGAGAGTAACCGGCTTCGCACCCCAGAACCGCTTCTTGCAAGCCAAGTCGGGCATGGTTTCTTTGTGCTGTTAAGACTGCAGATGGGTTACCATCTGCGAAGAGAGGTTGAGCTTGAGGGAATGCTGCTTTTATTCATTTTTAATGACTAACGGTTTCGTGGAAAGAAAACTAGCTTAGGAGCCAAGCTGCCGTCCAATTTTAGCATTGCGTTCTAACTGGGGGCAGAGGCTGGCGACAACTCAGTGTCAAGCCACCACTTCCCAACCTTTAGGGAAAAAAATACGTAACAAACAGCGTTTCGGATCGTTTCTGATGGAAGACCCTTTCCATCTAGTTTCAGTTTAACAGTGACTGACTACATTGGTTATCTCCTCAGACTTTCAGAACTCTATCAGCATTTTTTTTCATGGCCTTTATCATGCCAGTTGTATTGAGGCTTTTTTTTTTTAAGTTCATTAGTGGTACGTGTTTACATTCTTTGAGGGAAGGTGATGCATCCTGATTCCTTTATTCATCCCCTTTCCCCCCTCCTTCCCTCCCCCATGTCTTGATAGCCTTTCTTTTCTTTTTTCTACTTTTTGTTTTGTTTGTTTTGTTCGTCCATGTTCATGTAGTACATAATGTTTACCTTCCGTGTGTGGAGTTGGTATATGAACATAGACCCATTTTTTGTAAACCAAAACATCAGAAATTCTTAATCTAGCTTGGCCCCAGGTCACTTCCTCAGAACCCTGCAAACCCGCCTCTGAGTCTACCATTCTACCAGGACAACACTGACAAAGGTCACCTAAGGGCTGCCAGGTTTCCCTAAACCATTAGATGTTTCCCAGGTCTCTTCGTACTTGACCTGCCTGCAGCATTTGTCATTGTTGACTGGATTTTTGTTTTGAATCTATTCTTTCTCTTGGCTCCTCAACACGTGGGTCGCCATGTTTCCTGACCTCTTCTTGCTCAGCTGCCTTTTACATGCTGGAGTCTGTCCTTGGTCTGCTTCTAACTTGGGGTGTGGAGGGCTAAGGGGTCTATCAGACCTTCTCCCAGATTCCAACTACCAACCGTGGGCTGATAATCCGTAAATTTCCATCCCTGACTCAGATCTCCATTGTGATGGAGAGGCGAGCCCAATGTTTCATTGCAATTCCGTTAGCCGAGGAAAGGACAAACCTGAAAATTATCCCAGCCTCCTCTTTCCTCCCTTGGTTTCTCTTCTCCGTGGTTCCCTTCACTTTCTCTCCATTTCACTGCTCTTGCCTGGTTTCAAGCTTCTGTTGCAAACCACCTGAACTTTTCTTATTATTCTCTGCTTCTGAACTGGCTGTATTTCCAGTAACTGATATCTCTCACACTGTGACCAAATTAAGTCTCCTAAAGTACAATATTGAGCAAATCATTCCGTCAGTGGTGAGCCCTGCCAATGATTGCTATTGTCTGCAGTATAAATCCCAGCAGTCATAGCCAGTGCCACTTCTCCAGTCTTGTCGTCAAGCACTCTGAGTTCCATGCATGCAGTTCCCTTTCAGGCCACTTATTTTTGTGCTGTGCCCTCTCATGGAATGTCCTTTCCTTGCCCAGCCTGTCCAAACACCTGCTCATTTTTCACAATTCAACCTAAGAGTCACCTCCTTATGAAATCATCCCTGGCCCTGCTAGTTAAAACTAGGAGGCCATTCTCTTTACACTAAGTGACTAAATACCTTCTCTCCCCTCACCCGTTAAAATGCCTTAGAAGATGTTCCTGAACTCATTTTTCACATGTAATCTCCCAGACTACAAACATTAGAGCCAATTTACTCCTTTTTCTTCCTAGTGCCCAGTAGAATTCCTGACACATAGTAGGTGCACAGTAAATGTTTGCTGAAAGAACTAATTATGTGAAGCAGTTCAAGATAAATTTTTATGGCTCTAGAAAACCAGTTTTCCATGTATTGTATCATTTCATTCTAATAGCTTTCAAAAAAAAAGTGTGTTATCATGGTCTTTATTGGAAGTGAGAAAAGAATAAAGCAAGTTGGGTGTGGTGGGGCAACTCTTTATTTTCATCCATTCTGAATCATTTTTTTTTTATCTTTTACTTTTTGGTCTTTTTGAGACAGGGTCTTGCTACACAGTTCAGGCTGGCCTTGAGTTCACTTTGTAACCGTGGCTGGTCTCGAACTTGCCACAATCCTTCTGCCTCAACCTCTCGAGTGCTGGGATTACAGGCGTGCACCACCATGCCCAGCTTTGAATCATTGTTTTTTATGCATGTCTTATAAATGAGAGTTGTCTTTTTATATTATCAACTAATTCTGAGTCTGCCTTTTAGCAATCTTTTAAAATCTATTGTCATTTATCATATATATTAATCAGGGTACAATGGTGTTATAAGAACGAGATCTTTCCCCCTGCTTCCCCACATAGTATTTCTTTCTTTCTCATGGAGCAGTGCCGTATATGTGGTGCAGGTTGCTGAGATGGTGTCTTAGTTCTGTGTTGCCATTCCATCTCTTAGGGCTTCGCTTCTCCACATGGCAGGGGCTGGTTAGGGAGCTTCTGCTTAAGGGAGGAAGAAGGGTACATGAAGAACTAGTCAAACTTTTTAAGACCAGAAGTGACACATGTCATCTGTTTGTATGCCACTGACCAGAACTTAGCTACATAACTGCACTTAGCAACAAAGGACCAGAAAATAAGACCATTACCTAACCAGCCATGTCCCAACCCAGCTCTGTTACTGTTGAGGACAGAACCAATTTTGATGAAAACTAGTGTCACGTTAAGATTTCAATATTTAGATTTATTAATGCCTCATTTTGCATTTATTATTTAACTCTTTGCTTCTTTTTTCTTCTTTCTTGCCTTCTAGTTTGATTGAATTTTCCTCCGTTTATTCTCTTTTTCCCAGGACTTTTACCTTCTAATTCAATTCTTAGTGATTGCCCTTGAACTATTAATGTTTACACTTAATATCCAAAGTTAAGGGCTAGGGATATAGCTCAGCGGCATAAGCACCTGCCTGGCAAGCGCAAAGTTGTGAGTTCAATTCCTCGTACCAAACAAAAAAGCAAACAAACAAATAGAAAAACAAAGTCAATCACGATTTACTTCTTATCGATATAATCTTAAACATATGAAAAATAAATAAAATACTTCAACTTGTTTCCTTCCCAGAAACTGTGTTATTCTCTTGCATTTTTTAGGTTCTCTAATATATATATACATATATATATGTATATATATATTTCTTTCTTGCAGTTTTAGGTGGACCTTATTCATCCAGCTGCTTGAGCTATACCTGAGCACCCCCAAACTTTTAAAAATTCTATACTACTACTGAAATTGTTACTATTTTCATAGTTATCTGATTAAATTTACCATCATATTTTACCAATGTTTTCCTTATTGTTTGCTTTTTATACCCTATTATTTCTTTTGGGGCTTAATTTCTATCTTACTCAAGTATATTTCTTTGTATTTCTTTAAACAAAAGTTTCTATGTCTCTATATATCACTCTCATTCTGCCTTCTCTCACACTCTAGAATTATAATTTCATTGGTTATGGAATTCTAAATTGGCAGTTAGTGGCATTGACACTTTGAAGTGACTTAGTGACTTATTTCATTACATTTTGGCCTATACTGCTGGTAATCAAAAGTGTGCAATCAATGTCATTATTATTGCATAGAAATATTTCTTTCTAGTTAATATTAATATTTTCTTTTTTCAGTTGATGGTTACATTATTGATTTATGTCTCGGTGTATTTTGGTTTTGGATAGCTTCTTCAAGATTTGACAGAATTAATTAATTAATTAATTTATTTATTTATTTATTTGCTTTTTTTGAGATAGGGTCTTACTACATACCTAAGGAGGCTGGTCTTAAGCTTACAATATAGCCCGGGCTGGCCTCAAACTTATGCTAATCATCCTGCCTCTGCCTCCAGAGTGCTAGAATTACAGGCATGTGCCATAACACCCAGTTTGGGATTTGACATACATTTTAACACAAGAACCCACATCCTTCTTTAATTCAGAAAATTTTCAGCCCTTATGTGTTCAAATGTTACTTCTCCCTACTTCTGCTTCATGCATTTTCCTGTATTATATATTTCTTGAACTTCTATTAGATACAGCTTGGAGATTTTCATCTTATCCTCCAAGTCTTAATTTTTCTTTAATATTATTCATCTCTTTTGTGTCTCTTTGTTGGTCTTGGCTAATTTTCACAGACCTCCCACCCAATTCCCTAATTCTCTTTGCAACTGCATTTAGTCTCTGTTTTTATGTTCATTGGGTTTCTACATGCCTGGATTTTTATTTCCTTCTTTTTAAAATGTATCCATTCATTTTTTGTATCTTAATTTGTTTCTGAGTCTACTATTTCCTTTATCTTTTTCTAACACTTTAAACATATTCATGTAGAAGTGTCTTTTATCTATTATCTATTATTTAGAAGTGTCTATTATCTATAGTTGCTAGGGTGTAAATTTGTTGCACTTGCTGAGTCACCTTTGTATTGTCCTTTTTCCTTGCATGGGAATAATACATGCCCTACAGAGGCACTTTTCAGGAAAGGTTTTATCTTATTGAAGACAGAGACCTACGGATTTCCTTGGCTCACTTACATTTCTAATAGTTGATGCTGGAAGACTCCATCAGCTGAGGACTGGTACAGCTGGGACTTCTTGGGTAGTACCACTCCATTACATATCCAGCATGGTAGCTGCAGAATAACTGAATGGATATCTTATAGGAAAGACCAGATGTCCCAAAGAGTGTGTTGGCAGAAAGAGCTAGGTGGGAGAGAGAGTTATTTTATCAAGTCAACTCAGAAGTCATATAGCATCACTTTTATCAATGAGTTGGTTGGAACAATTATAAAAGCCTGCCCAGATTGAAGGATACAGAACATAGACCTCCAGTTCTCAGCGAGAAAATTGTCAGAAAACATGGCTATTTTTAGAACAATCTACCACAATGGTGTAGCTCAGTGAATTCAATATCCATGCCTTTGGGCAACAGAAGTCTATTCTTTATATAGGTTAGGAGTATAAGATACTTCTGCTCCCTGACACAGCACCTGGAGAGCGTGGGTTATCACTCATGCAAATGCAGGCTCTTGAAATCCAGGCTACAGGAATATAGTTCTCATACTGGAGAACTGTAGCTTCTGTCTTAGCCAAGTCTTCCACAGTGCTTATTGGAGTCACACAAACTTTCCCATGTGAATAATCTGATAGAGACCTATATGAAGACTGTGTTTGAAGAAATTTCATAAACAAATTATATGCTAATAATAACACACCCAACACAAGAAATGGAATTCCAGACTCCGTTCCACTTTATAAAATTAATGTGAAGCATACAGAAAAAAAGGGTCTTTGAGACTAAACTGCTCTTTAGTCATATTGCCTAAGATAACTCATACTGTTTTAGGGAGAATGGTCTTCATAGTTTCTCATGTAGCAGAATGCAGTAATATTCTCTGTTTTTTACAGACCACAACTCACATGTGCAAATCCTATGAATGATTTTGTATTGCTCCACTGCCCTCATCCCACATGATATCAAGAGAAAAAGAAACCTCAAAAATGATGTACAATGTGTTGATCATAAATATTGACATATAAGAATGCTAAAAATACCCTAAGTGAAAAGGCAGAATTTAAAAAACACAATATAAAATGTCCTAATTCATATACAAATGTAAGCATGTACAAATATGAATTAAGAAGTTTGGTAGAGTATGTCTCAGGTGTTAGTGATCATCAATGAACAGTAACATTCTGTAATCCATGTGTTTCTTTCTTGCTTTTATTTGATATGTGGTAAGATTATTGCTGTTCTTCCCTCAAATATTGTTATGTTCAAGAAAGGAGAATTATTTATAATTGTCTAGAAGTAGATTAATAAAGAGATGAACACAGAATAAAATGATGAAAATGTAAATCCTTAAATGTAGAAAAAAGATATTCTGGGACTGAGGAATAAGATAGTAATGAGGCAAAGAAAAAGGGAAAATAGCAGAACCCAAAGGATTCTAACCTCTAGATCAGACAAGGATGAAGATTTGGATCTAGAATTAAAATTCAAGAAATAGTAGAATGTGTGTTTTCCACCTAGTAAGCAGAGCAAAGGATAGAGAATATGACTTTTGTCATCCATGAGAATGCTTCAACAGATTTCATCTGTCCAGGGGCCTAGCCAATTGAAATTCAAGATCAGAGCTCTAGAGCCTAGAAACAGGACTGTGAAGATGGAGGAGCAGGAACACAGTCAAAGAAAACAAAGTACAGGGACCCATACAATAGATATGGAGGGAATTTCAGGGCAGGCTGTCAAATGGCAGGCTAGGGAACACTATGGACAAGAGAGAGAGCAGGGGAATTTTGGGGGGCCTGAGGAGTGGCACTTTTTTCCTTTCATCTATATGATAAAAAGCATGCATGGAAGAACTTCACAGAGGATATTGTAGTCCTACTGGCTTGGAGGGGACTGTGCCTTTTGTGTCACCAAGAAAGTACCACAACATCCTCAAATTTAATTTCTTCACCAGTAAAAAACTATTGAACACCTACTTTATGCAGACCATCATCTTTGCCTTATGCAGAGATCATGTCAAACATTTCTCATTAGCCAAGTGTCTCTGGTTAGAAAAGTGTGAAACTTTCAGAACTTGACAAACTGTCAAACTGAAGCTAAAGTGGTCAGTCATAAGTATTTATTACTGTAATTTGTTTTTAAAAGTGTTAAAGGGAAATGTTTTAAAAGTATTATTTATAAAATTGTAATTACTTATTCATTTAGTCAATAAATACCGATGTGTATTGATCAACTAATAGATCTGAGGCTTAGTATCAGGGAAATGTCTGTGCCAGACCCCTGAACCTTAAAAATAGGATGTTACATGTTCCAGGGCATAGAGAAGAGATGTCTCATCCAAACTTGGCAAGCTAAAGAATGCTTCCTAGAGGAAATGATGTCTAAACAGACCTAATTCTCATACATTAGCTAGAATAAGATGGACAAGGAAAGACAGAGTGGAAGACAAGGATTCCTAGGAAGAAGAGAGGTAACTTAGCTTCTTTACAAAGGCCAAGAAAGAAAGGCAAAAGAAAGCTCTGCTGGTTCTTTCAAGTTGTGAAGAAAATTGAAATATGATTGCTACAGTATAAGCAATAGAGATGAATAGAGATGGTCCTGAAGAAATGAACAGGGAACAGATCGTGAAGGGCTCCACACAACAGCAAAGACTTTCTGTGCTCACATCTTTAACATAATGGTGCTAACACACAGCAAGCTTATCATTTGATTGATTAATTAATCCTTATAAATCCTAGAAGACAAGTGAGGTTTGATTATAGCAATTTATTATTTTTGATCTTTAATTTCCTGCAAAGATCTTTCTTCCCTTGTTTGTCTTTTCTTTCTCTCCCTCCTTCCTCCTCTCTCCCTCCCCCTTCCTCTCCTCCCTCACTCCCTTCTTTTAATAGAAGGGAATAGGAAATCATAGGAGTGACAGTTGAAGAAAGGAAGGCATTTTGAGCAAGCTTAGAAATTCTCTGACTAACCAGTTTGGCATCTTAAAAGATCTAGAAATTAACAGTTTCCTCCAGGGTGGAGTACGAATACAAGCTGAAGCAGGCTTTACCTTTTAGGGAGGGAATGGGGGATGAGGCTGGCAGCCTAATCCAAACACAAGGAGGAATTTAATTATAATTTAGTTTTTAAAGCACTCCTTTGGATAAGAAAACCAAAGTACATAAACAATTGCAGGTTCCACTGGCCTATTTGATGCTTTCACCTCATAACCTAAAATATATTTTATGACTAGAGATCAGATGAATGTATCTACCAAGTCAAATCTCCTAAAGAGAAATTCTTGTTGGAATCAGTGACTAGAGCACAAAATTACTTATGCTATTTAATTTGTTTGAGTATACCATTAACCAGATTAAAAATTTCCAAAAACTGGGATTGAAAGCAAGGATCGTTAGCATTGAACACCTACACCAAGTTAAAAATGAAATTGTAACTTATGAAACTAACATTATCACAGTTTTTGTCAGTGAAAAAAGGTAGTGATATGTTGGGTTCTTGGTGAACAGAGAAACAGATTATTAGATCATGTTCTACCCTGGCCATCTCTGAAAGTTCTTCAGAGAGCAGAAGAAAGCACAGAAAAGGTGGCACACATGAATTACTAGGAGGTTTTGTCCCAAACCATGGCACAGTTTCTTGCTGAGCTGAGGTAAGATGAACTGAGCTGAACTATACTAGGCTAAGGGCAACCTCCCTTGCTCTTTCTGCCTTAAAATATAAACCATCTGACTGAGGATCTAGCTCAGTGGTAGAGAACTTGCCTAGCATGCTCAAGGCCCTTGTTTTGATCCCTAGCAGCAAAAATAAGAGAAAGAGAAAAACAGACTGGACTTTATTTGCCCTCTCTCCTTACTAGTCTAATGGTAACAAAAGAGCAAAATAAAGAATATAGTTACTGACTCCACTTCCCCATTCCCTAACCCCTCCTTTACTCATCTGTGATCCAGTTTCTGTCACTCTCCCAGCATAAAAGCCAGTCTTTCCAAGGTCACCAGTATCTTCCAGGTTGCCAGATCCAAAGGACATTTTTCAATCCTCATCTAATTTAAACTTTCTGCAACATTTGATCTTTCAACACAGGTGACCACTCCCTACTTTTTGAAATACTTCCTTCTCTTGACATCTATGTTTACAAAGGCAGTGCTGTTACACTCACTTGGTTTTCTTTCCACCTCACTGACCATTCCTTTTCAGTCTCCCTTCCTGTCTCCTCCACCTCTGCTCAACTTCTGAATGTTGATGTATCCCAGGGCTCAGTTTTAGGACCATTTCTCTTCTCTGTCTCTAATTCCATCTCATGGCTTCATATTCCAAATATCTGCTGATGTCACCTGTATTTTTAGTCCCAATCCTGATTTTTCCCCATACTCCATTCTTGTATATTCACCTGCATACTTGATATGTGTATTTAGATGACAAAGAAGTGTATTAAACTTAACATGCCTGTATTAATTAGAGTTCACTAGAGGAACAGAATCAATATTATATAATATCTATCTATATCTATATCATCTATATCTATATCTATATATGCTTTATGAACTAAACTTACAGGATCAGAAAGGGAAGAGTCCCACTGAGTGTCTGCCATCAGAGGTGGAAGAATCCTGAATGACCATCTTAATGGTGCAGAGCCAGAGGATCCAGTAATGGCTGAAAGTAAAGGCCTACAAGATCACTGCAGTCATTGGTGTGAGTCTGTGTCAGAAAGCTAAAGAAAATTTGTTGGAAGGCTGACAAATCTGTGCTGGAAGCCTGAAGGAACTGGAGACCAGTGTCCAAAGGCAATGACAAAGACTGGAGTTCCTCCAAAGAAAAAAGGAAGGCTTCTCTTCTTTCTCTTTTTATTCCATCTAAGCTACAAGCCCATTGGTTGGTGCCACCCATATCCCTGGTGGGTTTTCTATCCTTGGTTTATTGTCTGTGTCAATTATTCACGGACACATCCAGAGCTTTAGTAATCTGCTAGGCAATTCTTACTCAAGTCAAGTTGATATATCACATTAATGATCACAATATTCTAGACATATCTCCCCTATAATCTGTTTCTCTGTTTCTCTATTCTAGTCACACAGTAGTTCAAATCAAAGACCTCAAATGGTCCTCTTTTATCCTCAATCACCATATGCAATCCATCCGCAAGGTCAGTCAGCTTTACCTCCCAAGTGTCTCTAGCCAATTCTAGCTTTCTCAGTTTCTACCTCAATGCTAGTCATCATGATCTCTTACCTGAGCTTTTGAACCAATCTCTTAACTGGCCCACTGCTTCTACTGCTGCCTCTCCTATTCAATTCATGTTCAACATGATAAAGTGATTTTCTGAAAGCATAATCAGACCATGTCGGTTGTCTATTTAACACTTACTAATGAATTGAAGTAATACTGAATTTCTTTGAAATTCTAGTAGACATTCTAAAATTCTCAAGGACCCTTATGATCTCTCACCTACCTAGGTCTCTGATCTCATGCCTTGCATTCTCCATTCTCTGCTCTCTAGCTACATTGTCCTTTATGTTCCCTAAACATGCCCAGTACCTTTCTGCCTTGGAGAAGATGCTTCCCTGGCCTGGAATGTTCCTTTGCTGTTCTCCACATGACCGTCTCCTTTTCATTCAGTGTCATCTCCCTAAGATACTGTCCTTACTACTTGAACTAAAGAAATCCCCTACACAATTTCAATCACTCCACCCTCTTTTATATTCTTCATAGTGTCTGTGACTACTTAATATTATTTTGATTTTCAAGGGTTTTTTCTTTGTTTTTACTTGTTCATTAGTTTATTCTGCCTTCACTCTAGCATGTCAGCATCACATCAACAGAGGCCTGATCTTGTTCTTTATTTCCAGGTCCCAGCACTTAAGTGCCTGGGACATACTCAACAAATTATTGCTAAATAATTGCTTTGTCCTGCTGTTGCAAAGCTAATACTTATATGACACCTGCTATATGCCAACGACTATTGTAAGAGCTTTGTACATATTCCTTTATTTAAATCCCAAAGCAACTCGAGATAGGTACTGTTCTTTCTACATTTTACAGATGAGGAAAAAGGAGCACTGAAAGGTTACACCCCCAATAAATAGTAAAGCTGGGATCTCATCCCAGGAGGCTAGATGTAGATCTCTGTTCTTAGACATGGTGTTATACTACTTGATGTAGGCTGCCTATCTCTGGCCTTCACATACAGGAAGGGATCCTCGGACCCATAAATCTTAGCAACAATGAGGGAAAGAGAATGCTAGGGAAGCAGAGATTCAGATCATGTTACAGATAGAACAAGCCATCCTGGGCTTTTTCCTCATGGCTTTTGTTTGTCTTAGTGGAATGCTCCAATCACTCTCATTATGCCTTAATAGAACTTCCTGAGCATGTGGGAGTTCGTGTGTGTGTCTATCTCCACCATACCACACTCCTGATGAGGAGAGGGAATAGGAGAACACGGAACAACATTCACTTTATTTGTTCTGTCCTAACAACTGTCATTCAGAGGCGATGGGATCAGTACAATACAGAAAGAGCCCCTGAAGACCTCTAAGAGGCCACCATATACATGCACATTTGATCCAGACATATCTCCCCAAGAAGGATGAAATGTGGGATGTCTTAGTCCATTCATGTTGCTATAACAAAATACCATAGATTGTGTAGCTTACAAATAATAAAATTTTATTTCTCACAGTTCTTGAGACTGGAAAGTCCCAGATCAAGGTTCCAGAAGGTTCAGGATCTGATGACAACTCACTTCCTCACAGTCAGTGCCTTTCACTGTGTTCTCCCATGGTAGAGGGTGTTACAGAGCTCCCATGGCCTCTTTTATAAGGGCATTAATTCCATTTGTGACAGCTACACTTCCTAACAGCCCCACTGCCTGATTAGATGTCAACACATGAGTTTTGACCATAGGAGAATGACTCAACCCCTGGCAGTTCCCAAGTGATCTTGTTTGGTGTTTCTGGTTGCAGTGCTCAGAGAGGACTTTTCATCCTTCCTAGTATGATGGACCCCTGTGAACAAGGATTGCAGTTTATTCTCCAAAAAATATCTATTTCTACTGCTACTAATCACATTGACTCCAGTCACCGGCCTGAATCTGGGTTCCAAACACCCCTGTTTTTCTAGTCCCATAGTGACAAGAAGTTAAATCCAAGTGTATGGTCTTTCCTTTTCCCCATAGTGCTGTCCTGACGCTTAGGACCTCTAGCCACCACCTCTCTGAATCCTTTCCTTCTTCAGCCTGTTGTCATGAATAAAACTAAAACTGTGTTCTTTGTGATGTCTCTCTGTGCATTTGTAACACCTTGTACTGCTCCACTGGTTCACCAGACACCTGTTTCTGGATCACCCTGACAAGCCAAGACCTTTCAGGCAGAGATGTTCATGTCATAGTGGGTGGAATACGTTTGGAATTTTTCAATTTCACTTAGTCTTGCCTTGTCCCAAGAAGAAATAACTTGCTATGTGACAGGTCCACCTAATATGTTCATTGGCAGACTTCACTAGTTTGGAACCCTGCAATCCACAGCCACAGCATAGGTTTATCTAACATCCCTGAAGATCCCCACACATTCTACTGTCAGACCACACACATCAGTAGCTGGTATTTTTGCTTATGTCTCAGACTATGTCCTACAAAATAATAGACAGCAGAGGTCTGTAACTGCAATCCTCCAGAGCCTTAAAGCAGGGAATTACAGAGAGACTTTTGACTCCACAATGGAATACCTTCCTGGCTCCTGTCTGGCTCCTGGATGGCTCCTAAAATGTTGACAAAAATAGGAAAACAGTAGCAAGTATGTATGAAAAGAAGTATGACTTGAGACAACCAATGTGCAACTAACAATTTAAAAACCACAGTTCTCACACACAGTGACTCCTTATCTGAGGGTGGCTGTGCTACTATAACAAATACCTGAGATAACTGACTTATAAAGAGGAAGGAAACAGATGTGTGCTCCCACACACTTTTAGAGGAATAAATCCATGACTTTCAAGCTTTGAGCTTGTGGCAGCATATCATTGCAGAAGCATTGCTGCAGCAAAACTGCTAGCCTTGTGGCTGGGTTGAAAAAGGGAGAGAAAGAAGAGACAACTGGGGTCCCACACTTCCCTTCAAAAAGACACCCCACTGACATATGGCCTCCCACTAAGGCCCACAGACTTAAAGGTACCACAGCCTATAAAAGATGTCATTCTGAGGAACAAGCCTTTTACACGTAGGCCTTTGACAAACATGTAAGGTCTAGTTGAATTTCACCACTATTTTGTTATGGTTATTATTATTTCTTCTTTATTCACAGTGTTCTTTCTGACATGATCTTCACCATGTTACAGATGGCAACAAATGATGAGCAAGACTGCCAAATGTAGAGAAGACAAAAAACTAGAGGACAGCATTAATTTTGCCTGTGGAAACAGCACTATCTTCCATTTTATCATGAGGGCAAAATGGTAGGCATAAATATGTACTCCAGTGGTACTCACTTCTTCCTTCAAGGACATAGCATTACTTACAGAATTGAGTTCAGACTCGCTCACATGGTATCCAGGACTCTCATTATTCAACTTCACCCTTATTCCTCACTCAGATTACTATTGAGGTAGTTGGTTTCCCAGGTTTGAAGAAGTCCTTCTTACAAAGATG
Source organism: Dasyprocta punctata (assembly GCA_004363535.1). Lineage (NCBI taxonomy): Eukaryota > Metazoa > Chordata > Mammalia > Rodentia > Dasyproctidae > Dasyprocta > Dasyprocta punctata. Next base: position 6,858 of record RJWM01007441.1, on the reverse strand, counting down.
AAGAGCGAGCAATACTGGGTTGATCTGGCTTTACTCAGTGTGGACAGGTATTTGGAGATTGCCTTGTGTAGTCCTCCCATTTTCTACACATGCCACATTTTTTTCTTCCTAGTGATATTTTCTGTTTTTGTTTTCATCTTGTTTCACTGGAGCAGTGGTTCATGATTATAACCCCAGTACTCTGAGAGGTTGAGGCAAAAGGATCACAAGTTTGAGCCCAACCTAGGGAACCTAGTGACTTAGCAAAACCCTGTCTCAAAAAAAAAAAAAATGTTTCAAAGGTTGAGAAGTGAGGGTGGGGATGTAGCTCAGTGCAAAGACCCTGAGTTCAATCTCCAGCATGGCAAACAAACAAGTCTAGCATATATATGTGGTTTTCTATTTGAAGTAGAATTTAAATATAATTTTATAATTTACTTTGGTAGATGTTCTGTAAGGATCACAAAGGTATTAATTTGTGCCTGAGTTTATAAGTGGCTTTAAAATTTCTTGGAAGAAATATAGAAGCAATCTGTCTTAATTCCATCTTGCTGTTTTTTATTCCCAGTTTGATTTCTCTAAGCCTCAAATGACTTCTATACATCAATTCATTAATTTCCAATTTTATTGCACTATGGTCAGATGATATGCATGGAATTATTTCAGTTCCTTTGCATTTACTTAAGCATGTTCTGTGGACTATTATATGATCTATTTTAGAGAATGACCCATGTGCAGCTGAGAAGAATGTGTGTTCTGTTGTTGATGGGTGGAGCACTCGATACACATCTACTAGGTCCATTTGTTCACAAGTTTGATTCAGTTCTGTTATTTCTTTGCTGATTTTTTGTTTGGTTGACCTGTCTCTGTGACAGTGGGGTGTTAAGGTCCCCTGTTATAACTGTATTATTCTTTATTTGGTTTTTCGTGTCTATTAAGAATTGTCTTACATAGTTAGGTGCTCCCATATTTGGTGCATATATATTTATGATTATAATCTCTTCCTCTTGAAGTTTTCCCCTAACAAGGATGTAGTGACCTCCTTTGTCTCTTTTGATCATTTTTGGTTTGAAGTTTGCATTGTCTGCAAACAAAATAGCTACCCCTGCTTTTTTCTGGGTTCCTGTTGCATGGAGTATTGTTTTCCATCCTTTGATTTTTAGTCTGAGTTTCCATTTGAGTTAAATACGTTTCTTGTACACAGCATATAGTTGGATTTTGTTTCTTAACCCACTCTGCCAGTCTGTTTCTTTTTATTGGTGAGTTGACACCATTTACATTAATTGACATAACTAATATGTACTGACTCATCCCTGTCATTATATCTTTCTGTTGTTGGTTTTCTACATTTTCTGTTTAATTGTTTGCCCTGCTTTGTGGTTTCCTTTTGTTGTTGTTCTTAAGATTGTAGTTATCTTTGTCTCTTTCTAAAGTGTCTTTTAGTACTCTTTGTAGTGCTGGTTTGGTGGCCATAAATTTCTTCAGTTGTTCTTTGTCATGAAAGTATCTTATTTCTCCATCGATTTTTAAAGATAGTTTTGCAGGATACATCAATCTGGCTTGAAAGTTGTTTTCTTTTGGGATTTGAAATACTTCACTCCAAACTTTTCTTGGGTTAAAGGTTTATGTTGAGAAGTCTGCTGTAATTCTGATAGGCTTTCCTTCACAGGTGATCTGTTTCTTTTCTCTGACAGCTTTTAGTACTCTGTTCTTGTACTATATTTCTGATACCCTACTTATTATATGTCTGGGTGAAGATTTATTTTGGTTATGGTTAATTGGGGTTCTGTATGCCTCACTCACTTGTGTATCAGATTCTCTTCCCATGTTTGGAAATTTTTCTACTATTATTTCTGTGAATAGTCTTCGCAGGTCATTAGTATGGACCCCTGCTTTTTCAGTTATGCCTGTTAATCTTATGCTATTTCTCTTGGCATCATCTTGCAGCTGTTGAATTGTTGTTTCCTGGTTCCTTGTCATTTTTAAGAGATCTTTTCTTTTGTAATCGTAAGCTTCCATGCTGTCTTCAAGGTCTGTGAGTCTATCTTCAGCTTAATTCAAGCAGTTTTGCCAACTTTCAATGGAATTTTTCATTTCCTGAATTTCCCTTTGAATCTCTTTCACGCATTGTATTTGTGTCTTATTTTGTTCATTCAAAGTTTCCATCATTTTCTTATGTTCTATTTTTTTTTATCTTGATCCTCTTTAGATACAGACAGCATTTCTTTCATAATGGTTGTCATTCCATTTTTTAGCTGAGAGATTATTTCTGATTTGTGTTTCTGTAAAGCTTCATGGAGTTGTTTCTTTACTTCAGTTGCTACCATTTCAGAAAGTTCAGTTGTGTGATTCCCAGTGTCTTCCATTTCAGTGTCTCTTGGGTTTGTTCTCAGTGGGTTGGGGGACTGAGACTGCCTCTTGCTCTTTCGTTTTGTCATTTTCTTCTGGGACCTGTGTGGCTGGTTAGGCAGCCTCCCGATGGATTGCACTGGAACACTGTGCTGGGTAGAGCTTCAATCCTCCAATATCCCTGTGGCTATCCGGGGCACACCCCAAACCTATGGCACTGATTCCTTGTGCTCTGCGGTCCGTGAGGCTGGCCAAGTGTTCCCCTGATGTACTTTGTTGGGTTGCTCTGTGATGCCGGGCTGGACAAAGTTTGTATCCTTCCTATAGCTAGCAGGATCACACCCTTGGAGCTTGTTGCTGGGGCCTAGAACCTGGCTGTGTAGCATTCAGAACCCCTGCAACTCAGGTGGCTAACAGAGACACACCCCTGGGGTGAGTTGCTGTACCTTCAGCCTGGCTGGGTGGGGTTCGGAATCTCCGGGACCCAGGTGGCTAGGCAGGGTGCACCCTGGAGTGTGGAACCATCAGGACCCTGCATCTGGCTGTGAGGTTTTCAGAACCTCTGGAGTATGGGGCAAGCCTGGGCTTGCCCCCAGGTATATAGTGGCAGGCCTTTCTCCTGTCCGGGCGGTGTTTGCAACCTCTAGGACCTCCTGTGTGGCCACACCCCTGAACAATGGAGCTCGTGCCTTGTATCCTAATGGGCAGAGCTCAAATTCTCCAAGGCCCTGCAGCTACTCTGGCCACTCCCTGATGAGCAGCTCTGGGACTCTGGGCTGGGCTGGGTTCAGTACCTCTGTGTCCTGTGAGGCTGGCCTGGTGTTCCCCTGTTGGATTGTGCTGGGACTCTGGGCTGGGCAGAGCTCGATCCTCTGTGCAGCTAGTGAGGGCTCACTCCCGGAATATGTTGCTGGATCTTCCACCTTACTGGGTGGGGGTCGGAATGTCAGGGACCCAGGCAGCTAGGCCGAGTGCATCCTGGAGTGTGGCACCACCAGGACCTTGCATTTGGCTTCGAGGAGTTCAGAGCCTCTGAGCCTATACATCAATGGAGTAGAAATAACTCAAGTGTTAGGTGTAGTTCACCAGTGGATACCATGAATACATAAATGCCTCTAATTTTAAAATTTTTCAAGATGATTTTGAAGGATTTTTTTTAGCACATATAGTAATCTTATTCAGCTTGATAATTTGTCACTACTAATATGAAGGTCCAAAAGATAATGATTGAATTTGGTGTTGGATTTTTATGCTACAATTCCTTAAGAGGAATATTGCAAGGATCAGTAACAATAACCAGTTGTAATTTTAAAAAATGATATTCATAATAGTAACAAAAATAAAACACCTATGTTAAATAGAAATGTATAAAGCCAATATGCAGAAAAATATAAAATTTAGCTAAAGAACATTCAAGAAGTTAAAAATATATTGTTCCTAGATAGAAATTTTTAATATACTTGTGTCAATTTCCCCAAAATTAGGATATAAAAATCAATGTAATTCCTGAAACTCCAATGATTATATTTATCCACAAGAGAGTAAATGGAAAGATATCCCTAATATATTTAAAAGCAAGTTATATAACAGCATGTGCACTACTATGCCATATTAAAAACAAAAATACACATTTTATATATGTATTTTATAAGTATACAAATAAACATATATACCTACATATGCCTATATACACAAATATGTTGGAAAGTTTGCATCAGAAACTCTTAGCAAGGTTCTATTAGTTGAAGACAAAATTCTAAATATCTATATTAATGTAATCAATCAGTATAAGTACATCTATATAGTATATCTATGTATAAACTATACACATAATATATCACATGTAAATGTAAGCAAATATAAATTTATCAAAACAATTACGTACAAAAAATTCATATTTATTCAATATTTGTTTCATAATAAGTAGAAAAGTTAAAGTTGGTTTTATTTTGGGTTTTCTTTATGGTATTAGGGATTGGACCTAGGTATTCTGACATTCTAGGCAAGCACTATATCACTGTGCTACAATCTCAGCAGTCGTTAAATTTTATTTTGAGACAGGGTTGTACTAAACTGTTCAGGCTGACTGTATACTTTTGGTCCTGTTGCCTTAGCCTCCCAAGTAACAAGGATTACAGATGTGTGCCTCCATGCCCCGCTGAAGCTATTTTAGAGAATTTTTTTTTAATTTTACTTTTGAATACTTTCAGGATATACAGTAACACCTCAGTTTATGAATTTAAATTTTTCTATGATTCTAATAAAAAATTAGAACTAGAGGAAAGTACTGCCTCAAATTAATTAATGCATTCATTGCCTGTTACCATTTTGCATACGTGTAGGAGTGAAAATATTTAAGGTCTACTCTCAGCAAATTTCAAGTAAATAATAGTCACTACACTGTTCAGTAGATTCCCTGAACTTATAACTCAAGAATTTGTCCATTCAACTAACATTTCCTGATTTCTCTCACTTTCCCATTTATTAGAAATCTCCTCTGTACTTTCTGCTTTTATGAGCTTGACTGTTTTAGGTTCCATACTTTTGAGATCATATAGTATTTGTCTTTCTGTATCAGACTTTTTTTCATCCATAATAAAGTTCTCTAAATTCATCAATGTCACAAATGCCAAAATTTTTTCCTAAATAATTTCCATTCCAAAATATATCATGTTTTCTTTATCTGCTTGTATATCTGTGGATGAACACTTAAGCTGTTTCCATTTGTTGGTTACTGAGAATAATGCTGCAATGAACATGTCAAAATACTGATGCAACTTCCTGATACTGATCCAGTTACCCAGAAGTTGGGTTACTGGTTCACATGGTAGTTCTATTTTTTAATTTTTTGAGGAAACTCAGACACACTGTTTTCATAACAGCTGTACCAATTTACATTCTCTCTCAGAGAATACATGTTTCTTTTTAAGCATATCCTTGCCAACACATTCTTTCTTAGCTCTGATAATAGCCATCCTAACAGGAATGACATGATACTTAATTGTGGCTGATTGCATTTCACTGATGATTAGTGATGTCAAGTATTGTTTCATGTAAGAGAACCTTTAGAATCATATATCATACCATATACCAAAATAAATTCTGATGATGCATGGGCCACTGGCAGACTGGGAACAGCTAGACCCAAGGCTCTCTCTATGAGTCAGTGCCATTTGTAGACTAGAGGGAGAGAGGACAATGGCTGAACCAGCAAACAAGCCTAGTCTGGGAACCAGTGCCATGTGTGGGCCACTGCTGGTCTGGAACAGGCACACCCCAGCCCCTTCTTGCATGCGGACTGGCAAAAACAAGAGGTACCAACCCCCCCACACCCTTGTAAGCAACCAGTTTATCCAGAGAAACACAGGCTGTGAGGATAGCTATCAAGGTAAAATGCAACTGGTTTCCTGTGGTGCTTTCATGTTTCACTAACACTGCAGGTCTAGGGCCAGTAGCCTGATCATAGGTTCAGAGGATATCTGTATGCAGTGTGGCATCTAGAGAGGATCTCCTTCTGAGGGTTGTAGCTATTGTTGATTCTCTATGGTCTTCTTTTGCGGTCTTATATCATTTTCAGTATTTTGTTGGGTTGAGTTTTATTCTCTTTTGTTTTGTTTGATTATGTTAAATCTGATGGCAGGAGAAGCTATTTCAAGGATAGCAAGATATATTATGGTAGCAATTTTGCATTTACTATTGACTTGTTTTGAAATTCTTTATTGCATTCATTGTTTTGTTTTTATTATTTCTATTGTATTCTGTTCTGTTTGATTTCTATGTCTGAAGTTATCTGCAGGTATTTTGAAGACATCAAAAGGCATTATGTTAACTACTGTTGATTTCATAATGTTTTGAAGTCCTGTATCTCTTACACTGGTTTGTTTTAATTGGTTTTCTTCTGTTATATATTCTTTAAACTAAACTAAACTAAACTAAAATAAACTAAAATAAATTCTGATTGAGTTCAATATGTTGAATGAAGATAATAAATTATGGAATTTCTTCTGACCAAGAAACTAATTTTATATTGAAAAAAGTAGAGTAGTATCCTTATGTCCATGTGACTCATCTTTGATCTTACAAACCCCACATTATCTAGAGGTCCGTTAGAGAATGTCAAAATGTTAGGAGGTTAGAGTGCTGTTCTGTGGGATGAAGACTGTTATTTGAACTGGTGGCCAATGCAATCAGTACCTGGTAGTGTTTCTCCATAGTGAAAACACCAAGCACAGGAATTAGGTCTGGCAGTAGAAGTTGTACCTTTTGTTATCACATGTAAAAAGTCACTCATAAATATTTGCTTCCTGTAGTGGTTGATTGATTGTGTCAACCTGAGACATTTAGAAGCTTAACTAAATGGGTTTAGCAACTCTATACCCTAGGGTGTAGAAGACCCAACCTAGGGTAGCTCATCACTTGGATGGTATAAAAGGTAAGGAGGAAGGATGAATGAATTCCATTCTTTGGAGGAGCTCCAATCTTTGCCTTTGGTTCGGATGTCATCTCCTGGCTTCCGTGCAGACTCTCCAG
>RJWM01007440.1:0-78159 GCA_004363535.1 Dasyprocta punctata | reverse complement strand
TGAAATCACTTTAATGTTTTGCCATAGATGGATTATAATAGTTCCAACTGATTTTTCTGCATCTACCATTGCTTTCTCCTTTCTACAGTCTGATAAAAGTCGTTCCTTTGTTCAAACCTTCAAGTATTTTCTCATATAATCTGTCGTAAAGGCCAAAGTCATCAAAATGACCTACCAAACTATGGAATTTGCCCCATTCTTCCTACCAACTAACATCTCTTTGATCTTATGTTTTTCAGCTCCACTTCAGCCACGCTTTGCTTATTCTTTAAAACTACACCAGCCACACTGCTACTGAAAGGTTTTTGTCCCTGGAGTTTTCTTTCTCTCACATTGTTCCCCAGGTACTTGTTGTTGTATCATAATTAGAATTGCAGGATCCCTTTTCCCCACAAAGTCTTCATACCTTTCTTTCCTGATTTTTCTCCAAAACGTGTATTACCATCCAACATGCTAGTTAATTTTCTTATTATTTTATCTTCTTCCCTCCATTAAAAATCTCCCCAAATGCAGGGATTTTGGCTCTTTTTTAAACTGATGCAGCTAAGGGGTTAGACGAGTAGATGCTATATCCTAGCCATGAGTACTTGTATGATGACTGATTGATGGTACTATATTCAGTAGTAGAGATTTGGGTGTCTCAACATACATACATATATACACAGTTCCAAAAGAAAAATTATTTTCAATTACAATAAAAAGTAAGATTTCTCTGAATGCTAGATCAAGTAATCTCAATTTCACTATTTCAGTGTTATGACTACTTAAATGTAAAGTTTAGTCAAATGCATAGTAAAGTTATAATCTTAGGTTGAGCCACTTTGTATGAACTTGTAAATGGGTATTGAACATACATATATATATGTATATATAGGTATCAATATATATGTATGTATATATATACACATACATACATATATGTACACACACACACACACACATATATATATATATATATACATATATATAATCCAAAAAGATATAGAAAGAGACAAAATCATGCACAAAACATTAAAGAATACTAACAAAAAGTTCTAATTCCTAATTGTACTGAGTTAAGAATCCTAGTCAAGTCTTAACAAATGCAAAGCTGTAGCTATATTTCATGAAACAGTGACTGAATGTGAAAGCGCTCCACCACCTGTCTTTCCACTGACCCTGGGTCCTGGGCTTCTGTGAACTAAGGCACTGAAAGCACTGGGCTCCAAATCCTATAAACCAATGAATCACACTCCATAAACATTTCTTCTCCTTTTCATCCTATGTGTGCTCCTCATGAACTCACTACCATTTCCTATAATCAGAAAATTCAAACCCCAGGAGTAACCACCACAGGTGCTGAGAAGCCCAGGCAGGGTAACTGAGACCTCTGCTAGAGCAGTTTATGTAGAGTACTATGTACTTACTGCCAACCTCATAACACCATCTCATTGATGACACAAATCCCAGGGAAGGGGGAGGGTGATGTTACAAATGCACATCATAATTAGCTCCCTATCAGAACACACAGAGCTGTATATTTTACCATTAGGACAATCACAATAATTTCCAAGAAGCATATAATTTCCCAAGACAAAAAAAAATGTGAAATTTCTAATAATTTTAAAGTTTAAAAATAAACCAGATAACTATACTAAATATTTAAAAGTCCAAAAGTCAAATAATTTAAATGTGAAATCCAAGTTACACAGAATTCAGTATCAATGGTAGAATGTATACTAAATTTATGCATATTGAATATAAGAAACATTGGCCCTCTTAATAATTATATAAATATGTATTAAACATTGGTAAAAACATTTTAATCTCTCATTGCCAAAATCAGCGTGACAAGAATGTTGAAAAATAACCACATTCATGGAGCTGAAGGGATGACATAAATAGGTTTGGTGATACTTTGTATGGCCTTTATCAATACGATTTAAGTATTTTTTGAAAATGCAACTTAGTCTACCTGTATATATTCATCATTGAAATGAGCTCACAACTGTAAAAAAAATGCCCCAGCAGAGATACCTTCTGGAGTGTGATTTAGAGAAGCAAATACTTAGAAATAATTAAAATATTAACCATATATAAAACTTTAGGATAACTTTGCCAATTGCCAAAACACTCAGAGCAAAAATAATATCAAAATCTTCCCTAGAATTTCATTCAATCTTTCTACTACTTCAAAAAGAAATTAGATGGTATATTTGCCTCTTGTAACTAAAGAACCAAGCATATTCTTTCGGTGGATATGTCAATATTTGTTTACATATTTCTTTATTATTATGCAACTTGTTCTTTTACAACATACAAACATTTTCATTCATATGGCATATTGGTTAGTTTTCCTCTGACTGGGACAAAGTACTTAACACCCGTAACTTAAAGGAGGAGGTATTCTTTTGCTCATTATTTCTGAAGTCTCGGTCCATGCTAGCCAAGATCCAAGGGAGACACATCACAGCAGAAGGGTGTGGCAGAACAAAGCTGTTTAGTTCATGGTGATCAAAAAGGTAGAGGAAGACTACGAGTGTGGAAGGGGACAACAATTAGACACTGTACACAAGAGTGTGATCCATGGTCCACCTAGACACACTTTTAAGTGTGCCTTCCTAACACCCTACTCAGCACCCAAGCCAATCACGGGCACATGTAGTACTTTTGTTGACGCTGTTAATTTGTATTTTTAATTTTTGTTTTACCAACAGAGAGAAAAACAACTGATTTGTTCACTTAATTTTACTGGGCTATTTTTTGAAATTTTTATTAGTTTGAAAACTCTATGACAGATAGATAGATAAATGGATAGATAGATAGATAGATAGATAGATAGATAGATAGATAGATAGGAAAGACAGGGAGAGAAAGAGAGAGTTTTATTAGATTTAAAACTCTTTATATACTACATAACTATGAGAAGGTATAAGAAGATGATAAACAATACTGAGGCAACACAAGTTTAAGTATGGTTTCTTACTGGTTTTTCTAGAAAGATAGTTTATGGACAAATGAATTCCACTTTGTCCTTTCCCATTAAATTATGTTTTAATCTCTATTATTTTCTATTTGCCTCTGACTAAAATTCATAAGTTGTAGGTTTCTCCCCAAACTGAGAATAATTTTTAGATGTTAGGTAGTTAAAAAACAACAACAAATGGCCAACTCAGTATATCTTTTATAGAAGCATACAATTCAATTTTATTTTATGATCAAGTTTAAGAGACTTCACTTTTTAATAAAATGCACAAGTGCCAAAACCAGGGATATACACAATGCAGCTTGTCATCTTTTTTAGTATTTTCTTTATTGAATGAAAGGTTTGAGTACAATAAATGATTTGAAAAAAATCCCACAATTCGATGGGACATTCATTACTAACCATGAGAAATGCACTTTAATTAATTGTTAATAATTTTCAGTGCCATATGTATATAATTCATATATATAAAACTCATATATATGAGTTTTACCTTACACAAATCATAACCACAGTGGGATGCCAGAAACACTTGTTCAAAATGCTGCATTTAATTTCTAGTTTCATCAATGATACCTGAAAATTGTAATTAACATGAAGTGCTGCAATGAATTCAAAGTTAAGTCTACCTTGAAGTATAGCCAAGCCACCAAGTGAACTACATATATAAAAGAATAAGAGTGACAAGATTATTCCTAAGTAATTCCTATACACTGAACTGAAATTAAGAGACTATACACAGGATAGGTTAAATAAACACCATGCAGGATGTGGAATTACAAACCAATGCAATGTATTAGTCACTGAGTTCTAGAAAGTGACAGCAACAGACAAAACACTGGGCAAAGGAGTCCGCAGTGAAACTTCAACCAAAGAGATAGAACAATAAATCATGAGACTAGCCACTAGCATTCTCACTTGTCAAGAGAAGAGAAACGTACAGACTTTTTTGACTTCCAAATATATAGTCCCAGTGCTAATATTATAATTTAGCTCTTGTTTACATTTTAAAAGAGAACATTGAGTTTTGTAGGTGTTAGGTATCGTGCTATACCATACTTGAACCAAAAACAGTAGAAGTTTGATTCAAATTCCTTTCTATCTCACTTCAAGATCTCCTTTTTCTCCACACTGTACTCAAGACAGAAAAGGCTGGAGGCAGTATGATGAAGATTTCTTTTGGTGAAACATAGTCAACTACAGTGTCCTCAATATTCTTACATCATAAAATTATCATTTGTTCATATGAGATAGGTCCAAACTAATGGTTTTGCAAGAGAAAAAACTTATATTCTACCACATCTAAGATGCACATTCATGCACTCCTTTGGTTTTAACTCCCTGACAACCATTTATTGTTATGATTGAACGGGCAGTATGACAAAAGGAAGAAACAGTCATTGATATCATTCAATAGATGGAATAAACAAATATTCCTGTCAAACTGTGGGATATACTTTACAATTTTATGAGGATACTGCTCTAAATAATGATGTTTTATACTACAAAAAACTTTACTATTCCCTAAAACACACTTGACAAACAGGACAAGGTGGTAAAATAGAATCTAATGCAGTACAATAGTGGGTGCTTAGAAATGCCTTTGAAAATCAGATTTTATTTATTTAAAGTCACTTTAAAAGAGAAATACTACGATGTAGTAAAGTGAAGTGGATCTTACTGGAAGGAACAGGACCACGATCTCAAGATCAATACAGTTGTGGGCCTTTTAAGAAGTTATTTAATATCTCTGATCTTTAATTTCTTCATTCTTCTAATATGATTAAAATAGTGTCTAACTTGCAATGGTTTTTGATAATCATGTTCAGATAATCATGTTAGAGATAATCATGTTCAAACAGTCCCTGGCAGAATAAATACTAGCTATTTTTATTACAGATACTATTTTTAAAACCACAAGAAATTTGACTTTTTTATGTACTTTTTTTCAAATTTCATGCCATCCTTCACAATAATTTCTCTTCTAATAATGTAAATATTTTGAAAATGGATGCAAATAACTCATTTCGTCAATGAAATAAAAATCAACTGGGCAAGCATATCGTGACTTTTTTTTTTTTTGAGAAAACTTAACCAATGTTACTTTTTTACAAAAATGAGTTTCTAGTGTCTAGTATTTTTCTTTGGATTTGATACTTCCAATCTAGAATTCAATCCAAGCCATATATTTCTGTTAAAAGACACTGCACAGTGATATATTAGCTAGTCAAGAGTGAAGTGTTATCAAGAATACTAAAGTTATTCTAAACAAATTATGAAGAATTTTGTTTATTTGTATGCCCTTCTACACCACATCTTTGTGGAACAAAGTTTAAATTTAATGCACGAATTATTAAGGAATTATTGCTATATCATCAGCATAATCACACAAAATGATTTCAGTTGGAAATACACAGTTTTATATCATTGTTTCAATTATTAGAACATGATAATTTTTCAATGACTGACACCAAGATACAAATGCCTAACCTTATTATTGCTATCACTGTAATGTTATATATATTAACTATAAAGGAAAACAAGGAAATGATACTTTTTATGCTACGTATGCCAAGATTTTATGTGGAAGGTATGATGTATGAAAAGAAATGCAGTATTTTACCAGACTTAAACAACAGACATTAAATTGCATTATTTAATACTAAATTATTATATTATGCATTAAAATGCTTATTTTAAGCTTGTAGAAAGTTTAATTATTTAGGCAAAATACTTTTCCACCTAGGAAGCTGACCATGTGATCTATAGTTTATTGTAACATGAAAATCTATTAACAAATATCTAAATGCAATGACAAATTTAAAGATGGTAAGTTTTCAAAACCTTACACATTTTAGAAAACATACATGATAAGTTAATCTTTTGAACTGATGTCTTAAGAAACAATTGGAATCTAACCAAATACTACTTTTGTAAGAAAAGATGTGAAAGATAAGCCAGTTAGTCATGTTTGGGAAAATTTAATACTTTTATTACTAAAACTCTGAAAAAAGACATACTGCCCACCTTATGTCATCAATATAATCTTCCTTAGAAGACAATTTTTAATATATTTTTAATGAAGTGAGAAAAATTATTTGAGAAACAGTAGCACATTACAAGCTACACAGAAACCCAGAGAAAAATGAAGGGGAAAGTAATTTGTCTGAAAAGGAAAGCAAAGAAAAATGAAGAAAACTGAGGAGATAAAAAACTAAATTATTTCAGAGTCAATGTTAGCATCAGTTAAAAGATGATTTGAAAAATCTGATAAGGTTGATGTCTTAGAATCATAGTAACAGAGGAGATAGACTACATAATTCCTGGAAAAGGAGGAAGGTGATACAGCTTGGTTATAACCTAGAGAAACAAAATTGTGTGCTTTATGTATTTCAGGAACCTATGCTTAGTGCTGATTTTGTGACTCACTGCCTTGGCTCCATCTAAATGGAAAGGAAGTAAAGGGAGTGCAAAGGAAATGGACACACAGAACAGGACAAAGGGTTTTGCATTAAAACAAACAAACAAACAAACAAACAAACAAACATAAAACACCACAGCAAGCCACTGTCTTTCTCCCTGGCACTTCCTTCTTTTCTTATCTTCCTCCTTACCTTTTTTTTTTTTTTTTTGGTACCAGGAATCGAACTCAGAACCTTGCACTTGTCAGGCACGTGCTTATGCTGCTGAGCTATATCCCCCAGCCTTCCTTCCTTTCCTTTACTATCTAAGGAGCAGATATTATGCTAGCTATTACAAAAGTACAGAAGAAATCTCAGAGTTTTATGACAAGTATGATAAGTAAACAACAATAATTTAACATGACAGTTGTTATAGGAATATGTAAAATATTTTGAGTTACCAGTTGCTCTTCTAAATACTTTATGAAATTAATCCTTTAATGTCCATCTCAACCCTGTGTGATAAGTACTAATAGTGCCCAATTTCACAAATGAAAAATTGAGGTAAAAACATTTTGTTCAATACAGGCAGAATGGCTGTGTGCCAGTAGTGGACCTTACAACCTGATGTAAATACAAGATATAGGATATGAATGCAGGGTTCTATAGAAACAGATGAATAGATTTATTTTAGCAAATATATAGGCTTGTACCACATTCCCAAAGTCACTAGTCATTAGACAATATGTTAACAAACAGGTAAGGCTTGTATTTGGGTTAGGAAAAAAAAGGGGGCTCACTCATCAACTTTAACATTTTAAGTACTTTAGAAAGAAATAACTGCCAAACATCTAAAGTCAGTTTTCTTGTTACCTCCAAAAAGGCATGGATGACTTTTAAGAAGGGTGAAAAAGGACTAGAGATAAATGCAAATTTACTTGTGGTGGTGGAAATTATTTTGAGACGAAATAGCAAAAGGAAATTTTTTCTTAAATATTAAGATTGTCATAATTACTGTTAATTGTGCGTGGCTTGGATGATTAATTTGTTTAATAACTGAACATAGTTAAGATATATGTAGTAAAAGAACAGTGAACTTTTGCCTGGTATCTGTGCAATATGAATACATCTGAATGAAGGTCTAAAGCCAGGTGTGTCATAATGTATGGAAATAAAACACTGAGGTTTCTTTAACATTGTGCAATGCAATGTATGATTGCAGTTTAGAGGACTATTTTTAAGTTAGTGAATTTCATGCAAACTAGCCCTTCAATGGTCAAAATCTTCACAGTCTTTTGTAATGAGTTAGAGATTAAGCAAGAAAATGTTCCCTAGTACTTATTTTATTTATTTATTCATTTATTTATTTATACCAGGGATCGAACTCACAACCTCATGCTTGCCAGGCAGGCATTTATGCCACTCAACGAAATCCCTGGCCCCCTAGTACTTATTTCTTAACAAAGAATTTTTTAAAAATTGATGTTAGGAATGAATTGTGATTTTCTCCCCAAAATACAACTATTTCTAATTTGTCGATCTTTTTTCTGAAGACAAGCACTTGCTAATCCTGTGTTACAAGCAGTTATTTTTGAAAACAATATTATAGTTAATCATTCAATAAAAGTATCGGTGATATTTTTGACAACGTACAAACAGGTGGCAAACTTGCCCTACAGAGCAGATGAAAACATGTTTGATGATGTTTCCCTTCCCCAATCTATGTATGGGCAGCACCTTTAAAAGTATTTGCATAGAACTCTCTTCATTTGGAGAAACAGAATTTTCTATCTTGTTTTAAAGTATTTGAAAACTTCTAATTATTTTCAAAGATGAGATGATGATTTCAGTATAAGAGAAATGCCTAGTAAATTCCTACCAAAAATCCATTTGCATTCCAGGTGAATGTGTTTGACAACCCAGTCTACCAAATGGCACGTAGAGACCACAAAGTATTCTTTTCCTTTAGGGTATTCTGTTTGTGAACGGTCATTTGCAGCTCAGTTAGCTGCCAAATCCAATGACAGATCTGACTTATGACTCATTGAGTTACTGTCATTAATTACAATAATTAAATCATATCTTTGAAAATATAAACATATTAAATATCTATTCTCTCTCTTCACTTCACTATAATTTTTATAATACTGTTACTTTTTAACCAGACCAACCAAAATTAGAGACCACAAAATGACTACAGAATTTGCAATACTGCTAATTTTATCTTCCTTTAATCCTCCCCTCCCTGCCTTGCAACCCCGTGAGGGCTCTGGGGACTAAGCCTTCATAATAAGCTATATCCCTAGGCACGGTCTCACTAAGTCACTACATTGCTCAGGCTGACTGAAATGCCTTAATAAAAAGTGTCTGGACTACTGTGGCACAAACCTGAGGGCAGACCGGGGGCAGGAAGAAAGCAGTCTGAGGTTGGAGGGGCACCCTGGTTCTTGACTCTGCCACTGCCCAGCGGGCTGATCTTTGGCACTTTACCTTTCTGAGCCTCTGTATTCTCAAATCTGAAACAGTAACAATAATGGTCCCCACGTAAGCAGATTCTAGTAAGCATTGTGTAGCTGTTGTAGGAAAAGTGATACAACATAATACAAGTGCAATAAATATTAACCATAAAATCTTGGTATAGTGAGCTCTGGTACAAAAAAGCCAAATCTGTTGTCTACTATACACAGTATAAACAATTACTACATTAAAGCAATCTATCTGGGTACCCACTCCCTAAGTATGCGTGTTCTTTGAGGACAAGGATTCTATCACAGAGGCCTCCCTACAAATCAGAATGCTGCTTGGCACATAGATCTCCAATAAATATTACTAAATTGAATACAGATGAGAAATTAAACCTGGAGAAAAGGTACAAACTTTGCTTTTGTTTCCACACTCTGGCTTCTGAATAGTCAGGCTTCTCTAAAAGTTTACCTCCATCTCATCTAAGAATATCAACTGGCCTTCACAGGGTGAGGTAGAAGTCTGAAATAGTTGGGAGTCAGGTACCACATAGGAGCCAATAGGATCGTTCCGTGTGAGCTCTGTATTTTTACTTTATAGGAGCGCACACGGACTGCTTACTGGATTTTTTGGCTAAAGCTAAGTTAGGAGAGAGCTGAATGCTGGACATGCCCCATGCAGTGGGGTTTAGTCTAGGGAGCAGGCCATGGCTTCTAAAGACATTCCAGGTCACGAACCATCTGTGACGGACTAATCTCAAAACAGGAAATGCTAGCAACTCTGATCACTGCCAGCCCTGAAACAACTCGTGGATGTGTTAGACATCTCATTTTTATTCTACATTTCACTGTACGGTGAACGCACTCTTTTCTTTAAGAAAAACCTCACAAACCTTATGTTTTTGTTGGACTCGTGGATGACTAATAACTTCAATGCATTTATTTCAAATAGGCTGCAAATCAGACACGTATGTACATCAAGAATGATCATGAGTTTTGAAAGACCATTATGAATTTTCATTAAATTTACTATCTATCATTTCATGACAATAAAATAATCTTAGTTTTCAATTCTAATAAAATCATTTTACTCTTTCATTCCTTTGAGGAAAAATACACGCAGCCCTGTAAAACAGAGCAATTTCATGAGTTTTCAAATTGTAAACTCTTTGCTAGCCCCTATCTCTATTTGGTAGTTATAGAGATCTATAATCCTCTCCTCATTCCCCACAGAATTCAGAGCTGACCTGGCCAGGGGACTCACAGGCTGACTCGAAGGGGTCCACATTCATTTTCCTCAACAATAAGCTGTTACATTAAGTTAATGATTTAAGACGAGTATACGTTTGAGAATAGGAGAAAGAAGTTTCAAACTAATTTATGGGAATGTAATCAACTGATCAGTTTCATGTTTCATCAAAAATCTTTTAGAGTGTTTCTCAATAGCAATTGATCACCCGAAAATGACAAACTCTACTATTAAGGCTTTCCTAATAACAGTAGAAAGTCATTCATCTTCTTTCAGAGTTAGCCATTGGTGTAATCTAATAATTTATCCTTTATCAAGGAGGTAACATATTCTAAAAATTTGTAATAAAAAGCATATCATGGGTACAGGTGATGTCCCAAGGCAAATAATGTCATTCGTAATAATATATTATGCAGTTCTTACTGTTATATTTACTTGAATATAAATTCATTTTAAATCTTTTGTAAGTCGTTGAGATTAAAAACAACTAATAATTCCATATTACATAAACAACATTAACAGGTACCTTTAAAATTATAATATGAACTTCTAAGAATCTGAGTGATTCAAGATCTATTATTGTTTTCCTTTTAAATAAGTGAAGTATATCTGATGTAAACTCACTGGTATTCCCAATGCAAATTTACTGAAACAATTCTAATTCTAAAATTTTCATATTTTATTTATAGAACTTTGTATCAATATTTTAGTTAACTACTTGCATTGTCTAAGTTTTAGTAATTTAAATTAATTTTTCTTTGCTTTACCTACTAGTTTTGTCCAACACATAGCTAAGGATTTGATATTTTTGACCAGTTGGTATGAAAATGTTTTCTGAAAATAAACTTATTAAATGAACTTTTTTCCTACTTAATGATGCATTTACCATATACTTATAATATTTAATTTATAGCAAAGTATTTTAACCATCTTCCTAGTATTAATTGATATAAAGCCAGTATAAATAGAACTATAACACTATAATAATATTAATTTTAAAGTTAAACTGGCAGTATAATTTTCACTATACATTTTGATTTGTTATTAAATCAATTTAAACATATTTATACTGACTAAAGCTATATTGCTGGGATTCACATGCCCTTACTTGCATTCAATCCACATGCAAAGCCACCACCATGCTAAAGCCACTCCGCCATACTAAATACCTCTTTTTTTTCCTTGAAACTGTGGGGAATAAGGACAACAGAGGAGAAGCCAGCAACATGAGGGAGGATGAGCAATAATAAACAGCTATGCATTTAAGGCAGATACATGGGAGGTGGCTTTTCCTGATTAGAGAAGCTTATTTCCAAGCATCAGGGTTTCAGTTTCCCACATAGGAGAAAGTAAATATGAAATACTCAAGAACATTTAATTATAGACATGAAAGACAGAGAGAGAGAGAGAGAGAGAGAGAGAGACAGAGAGACAGAGAGACAGAGAGACAGAGACAGACAGAGAGAGAGAGAGAGAGAGAGAGAGAGAATATGATACAGACAGAAAGGGACTCTGAAATCAATGGAAAATAAACCTAAAATTTAGGTCACTGATAAATGAGTATTTTCTCTATGGTTTGCTTTCATATTCACTTCACATCCACGTTTTTAGGGCTAAACTATGAAAAATCTTGATTTTCCACTGATGCTCCATTAGCAGAAGCAAGCTCTGCTGCATCAGTGTGTGAGGACCTTGGTCCCCAGCTACGATCCTGCTGCCTTTGCTCACAGGGCTGGCATACTCCTCCGGCAACGGCCCCTTGACTTCTGCTTCCTCAGAAGTGGAAGCATCTGCGGCGTATGAATCTGGTGACTATGAACATATCACTCTAGCTTCGTATTTCTCCTGGGTGTGAGACTGAGGACGTCTTGTTTCCACTGAGCCAAAACTAATTTGCCTCCCACACTGAACTTGCATTCCTCTTCACACTATCTGTATGCTCATCATAGATTTCTTTATGTTAATCAAGTTTTATATATGGGAAGATGAATGGCAGAAATTTTAAACCTCAGGAACTAGAAACTAGGGGTAATTTCATCTTTTTGCATATGGTCAGTCAGAGTCTTTTTTCATAGTCTCCACCAAATGTTGCTGAGAGGAACGTGCAAAGCTGGTCTCACTTGTCTTACCTTTCTTCAAATCATAAAATTCTGTGTTCAAGAAACTTCTGTGCTATCTCTTTCCTACATTCATAGTTCCTCCCCCATTCCCACTCCATCCTTCATAAACATACTATCATCTGCTGAACAAAGAAGGACATCAACCTGACACAAGAGTTAGTCTCTTCTCCCGAACTGTTTGAAATATAGTCCCCATCCTCTGTTTCTAGTTTTCCCCTCATAATTACTCCTGAAGCCAAAGAAATCCAGGAGCACTTTGGCTCTGAAAGCCCTGTGACTCAGGAGAACCCCTTACACTCCTCCTCCCACGACCTCCATCTCCACTCAAGCTTCAAGTTCCAATTGTTAAAATGATCTTTAATCCATTCTTTCTTTTTTATCCTTACATACAGTCTTCAACCCAAATTCTTGTGCACTTATCACCTGCCGCGCTGGCTTTCTTAGGAGACTGACTCCCTTGCTGGACTGGCAAAGTAATTTATCCAAACGGCAAATCTGATTATGTTACCCTGTTTGCTTAGCAGTCTTTAACAGATTCCCACTGAAACAGTTTGGAATTTAAGGCTGATACTTCACCATCTCGTCTTTGTCTACATGCACGCTCTTGCCTGTCATTTCTCCTTTCCTCTGCCAGCTCTCTCTCTCTCTCTATTACTACTTTCAGAACATGCATGGCCACCTCTCTGCTGTCTGGCCGTGCACATGCGCCACCCATTCCTGGATGCCCTCCCCTCCAGGCTGCCTGGCATATGCGCTTTCCCTGCAAGCCTCAGCCCCAGGACTGCCCTCCCAGGGAGCCCTTCACATGCTGTGATGGACGAGATTCCCGCTGGCTGTCCACCTTCGTACTCTGCCATTTAGCACAGACGTCATTTCACTAACATGTTTCTCAGGATGCTTCCCTTGCCAAATTATAAGGTCCTTAAGGAGAGGTAAGATGTTTTCCTTTTGTATTCCCTTCATCAGCAGTTTCTATTTCAATAAACAATTGGTGAAAAATGTTAATTTTAGTCTTTATATATTGTACAATTTAGGAGGAAGGATAGATAAGAGCACATAGCTAGGATTTTGTAGTTAGGCAGAGACTTTTACCCTACATGCCCTTACATTCTTAAGTTGAATTCAATATCTGAAGAGTGATCGAGAGTGACTATACTTAGCAAACCCTGGGGAAAGGCAGGTGATTCGCTTACTGTTCGAGCGTCCCAGATAGACAGGGTCTTGTCTGCAGAGCCTGTGAGAAGAGTGTTGGAGAAAGGAAAGAACTTGATGCTGTTCACAGAGTCCGTATGGCCATACAAGGTACCTCGGCATCTTTCACTGTACAGAGAGAAATAAAAGTTGAAGTTTTAGGAGTTAGTAGCTAAAGCGCTTTGCTGGCTATGCAGCGCTAATAAAAATATCTTGTAGTCTAAGCATTTCATAGAATTAGCATAATGTTGATTAAATTTAAATTACCTCCAGTTTATAAAATCACTTGGTAAAGTCATCCTTATACTGTCTTATTTATGTTATGAAATAACTATATAAAAATTGCCTCCAAATTGTTTAGTTAAGGAATATGTTAAGAAAAGAAAGTGTTATTCTAATTCATAAGATCAAACAAATTTTTAGGCAATTATTTTTCTTTAAATTTTTCTCAGTCTTGACTGTGTATTAAAATCATCTGATACATTTTAAGGAAACACTGATATCCAGTCTCAAGTCCCAGATAAGTGTATTCCACTTGACTTGTGATGAAACTTGAGCTCTCATGTATTAATGCCTCCTGTGGCAATTGCAACTCGTGTTTAGGTCTGAAAATCTTCATGGTTTTCAAGGCGTTTTACCCAGATGAGCTCTTAGATGCTTTGTTCAAACTGACTTCCCTTCTGTTGGACACTTACAACTTTGGTCAGAGAGTCTCAGGTTGTTGGAGCTGGACTGGACCTCTGAGAGAAAGAAAAATATTTCATTCACACAAGAACGGTATTTGCCACTGAGATTCTAGGATTTACCTATGGTTGCCCTGCTAGTTGTTTTCAGTTTCAGTCCTGGAATCTGTTCTGCTTCCTACTGTGTCACTTGGGAATGTGTTCAAAATGCACACTCTCGGCCTCATCCCAGATCTACCGAGTCAGAAACTCTGAAGTGAGGCCCAACAATCTGTTTTAGCAAGTTCTCCATGGAATTCTGATGTATGCAAAAGTTTGAGAGCCATTGATCTAAACCATAAGAAATGACTGAGAAGAGAAGACAGTTAAAGCTTTGTTTTTTGCCATTTATGAAAGGGTTGTTTTTTAAAATCAGGGTACACATAACATAGTCATTTTTTATTTGTAATTATAATTGCTTCTAAGTAACTTTATTTATACACCTATTTTTAAAAATAGAGAATGAAGCAGGGTAACTATCATGTGCTGAGAACAGAGGAGTTAATATCAGTGCATTCATAATTTGATGATCAGTTATAACCGCTGACTGACTTGTTCTTCTCTAAACTGGTCCAGGCCTCTGCAATAGCATGATAGGCAAGACTCTTCAGTAGGAAGCAGGAGAACAGATTCCAGGACTGAAACTGAAAACAACTAGCAGGGCAACCACAGGTAAATCCTAGAATCTCAGTGGCAAATACCGCTCTTGTGTGAATGAAATATTTTTCTTTCTCTCAGAGGTCCAGTCCAGCTCCAACAACCTGAGACTCTCTGACCAAAGTTGTAAGTGTCCAACAGAAGGGAAGTCAATTTGAACAAAGCATCTAAGAACTGTTAGAAACAAAGCTTATTTTTCCCTTCTTAAATTTTAGCATTTTTGAGAAGTCAAGAGACACTAAGATTTACATATGTGCAAACATGTACGTATGTAACTCAGCAACTTTCCCCTTTATATATCAATGATAAATACTGCAGTACTTATTTGTAGTAAGAAAATGAAATTAATAATTTCATTAATTATGGACATTATGTAATTAGCTTTACCCCAAAATTTGTGAAACGGGTCGATAATATTTTGATGACTGAAGTTGAAAATATGTCAGTATATATTGGGACCAACAAATCATGACCCATAGATTGAGTGCTTATTTTTTTAAAATAAAAGTTTTGCAGCAGGCTAATTTGTCTGCACATTCTCTGTTGCCGCTTTCTCAGTACAGTAAGAGAGCTGCATAGCTACAACACAGACAGTATGGTCCATAAATATGAAGTACTTAATATATGACCCCACAAGAAATATAGAATATTTTTCTTATGATACATAGAAACATGCTCAAATATTTAAAGGTAGGTTAATTTTTATCTATAACATCTAACTTTTTCCACAAGGATGCTAAAACAGAATAAATTATTTTTTAATAATTAATTTTTATATAAATTAAATCTATTTTCTATTAATCCTAAAATGTAAATACAAAAATTTTCATTTAAAAGTTTACATTCTCAGTCCATTGTCTTGAAAAATCATATGTAAATATTAGTATAATTGTTTTAGATATAGAGACAGGAAGAAGTAGGGAAAGCAACTAAAAAAAGGAGAAATATGAACACTGAGAATGATATACCTATTACAGTAAAACAGAAAATTATTAAATGAATTCATAGGTAGCTAAATCATAAAACAAGTATAACTAAAAACATCACCAAAAGGCAAGTAAAAACATCTTAGTACAAGCTGGGTGTGGTGGCACACTCCTGTAATCCCAGCACTCAGGAGGCTGAAGCAGGAGGATCATTGCAAGTTCAAGACCAGCCTTGGCTACAAAGTGAGCCAAAGGCCAGCCTGAACTGCATAGCAAGACCCTGTCTCAAACAGAACAACAACAACAAAAAAATCTTAGGACAAAACATAGCACTATCAAAAAGATATCCTAATATCAAGAAAAGTATTAAAATTAAATGTCATCTTTAAAACATTTTCATTTATAAAGCATAGTGGACAAAAAGAACATGTTCTTTAATTCCTACCTTCCTTTAACTCATCTTCCCAAGTTTTAATTTCTATTTTTCATTTCAGAGTGTTAAAAATCATAACACACATTTCGATCAGTACTAACAAATCCTATGGTTGTACGTTTCCTCTTCTCTGTCCACCTAGGGTTTATTTAATACATATTTATAGTCATCCTCTGCTCTCATTCTTTCATGCAATGTCATAATTATTCAGAACATCAGCACCAATTTTGACTGGTAGTGATATCTAGTGTCACATGTTCTTCCTTTGAAAAGTTTGTGAAGAAATGTTTCATTGCCTCACACCACTAACAAAGTTTGAAGTCAGCCTAAGCTCCTCACTAGTGCTCAGCCTACTTCTGGGGGGGAAATGATTTGTTTGTTATGCATAAAAGCCTCTATAATTATTCCATGAGCATTTACATTCAAAAATTTTGTTATCGCATTCCTTGATAGCAATATCCTGTTGTCATTCTCACGTTTGCTATTTCAGGAAAATTTCTTCTCCTGTATTTATTTTTCTTGCTACATTTAGTATGTCTATAATTGGTGTTCCAAATAGGGTAGGGTTGTAAAGGAGAAGGGAAAAAAGAATATAATATTTTTGAAAAAATAATGGCTAAAATGTTCCACAATTTAATGAAAAATGTTAAGGTGCAAATCTAAAAGATTTGAAAAAAAACAACCATAATTAATACCAGATGGAATTCACTGAAGCCAAATTGTCAGAAAAACACAAAGCTGAAGTGCCAAAGTAGCCACAGATTGAAAAAAGAGACACAATATATAGGGAACCAGGACACAAATGACACCTGACATCTCGACACAAAGAAGACAGGCAGAATAATGTTTTTGAAGGCTCAAAATTCAATATTCAGCTAAAAATATCCCTTTAATCATAAGGATAAAACAAATTTTCAGGTCAATGAAAGCTGAGAGAATTCATCGCTAGCAGATCTTTCCTACAAGAAATGCAGAAAAGTTATTCAGAATGAATGAAAATGACACCGGATAGAAACAACTGTATGGAGAAAAGAACAAAAGTATCTGAAATGATCAATATATGCATAAATATGAAATGCCTTTATTTATACTTAGTGTTTATAAGAAACAGACTTCAGTAAAGGTAGTCATTCTTGGAGGGTGCAGTAAGCATGTAGGTATAAAGAACAAGAGAGCAGTTTCCCAAGGTATGGGACATATTAGATTAAGGGGTATAGCATTAACACATTATATTGGGGATAAAAAACTATTAAGTCCTTACTGAAAATATGCTTAATATCAATAATATAAAGAAAGAATCTAGAAATACAAGCATACATATTATACAGTTAAATTCATATAAAGAGCAAGAATATTCATTCTATATTTATAGAAACCAGAGCAATATTTGTTGTGGAAAGTGAGTTCTCAGTAGGGAAAGTTTTCTATGGTTATGTAATATTTTATACCTTTAGTGATTTCACTGGTATATCTTTGTCAAACCTCATCTAATTGAAAATTTAATAACTGAGTGTTTCACTATGAGCATGCTTTATCTCCTTTGAAAAATTAAAGCAGATATATCTAGTCAGAATGTTTTTCCTTCTAGCTTTTTAAATAAAAGCAAAAGGAAATATAAAAATTTTTTAAAATCCTCTAAAAGTCTAACAAGAAAATAAGAAAATAAAGACATTAAAGATAGTTGAGGAAAAAAAGGAAAGATGATTAGTAATATCATTTGAAAATATTAAGGTATGATGAATATTTCTAACTTTCTTTGAGGAGTTATAGGTGAAACAGAATTTCACCTGTCACTCTGTATATGGAAATACTTCATTATAGGTAGTTTTTAAAGCAGAAATGTAAATAGGTTTTTTTATGGTTGTTTTTGTTAAGGCATTTCAACCTATGAAGAATTCTACTCTCACATTAAAAACATTTGAATATAGAATTTTCCATTAATTAAACTAAAAATTCTTATTTGTGAAAGTTAGTATATTTTAGGCAAATGCAAGAAAAGTATTGCAAGTACATCTAATTTATCACAATGCTAATCTAATAAAGACACAACACACAGAAGGAACACATAATCTCATAATGTGAGTCCTTATACAGTATATATAATTTGTGGCGAAACATTGTGCACATGCATAATTTATATGCAGGCATTTTGTTGTCATTAAAACTCAATTTAATTATTTGGGAGTATATTCATTTATGGTGGTGGAGAAGAAAGAGGAATTTTTAATAATATTTTTATAGCTCATGCATCGTTTCTAAAATAAAATGGAAAAGCTAGCTCTTCACATAGCTTAAGGGAAGAAAGAACGGCTCAAGGTGGGAAGATCTGCTCCTGAGTCACTGGTTTAAGGTGTGGGGCACCGGGGGCAGGTAGGCTGCGAAATCAGGCGTGTGAGAGATTAATTAGCTGCCAGCCAGGGAAGGCCCATTCAGAATTCCCTTGCCGAGTGAAAATGGACTAAAGTGATGGAGCACGACAGGGCCGCAAAGGATGAAAATGATCTGTCCATTTCTACCAAAAACATAAACACTAAACCCTGATGCAGTTTGCTGTTTTCCTGTCTGCTGTTTTCCTATCATTTTGTGGGAAAAAGTTCATTTACAAGCAATAGCTCTTTGCTAACATGCCTCCTGCTTTTCTCTTAGTTTCCTTTGTCTCCTCTATTTTCTTTCCTTGCTCCTTTGATTTAATTTATTACTCAGGTAACTGAATGATGGATATTTCTCTAAACTTTCAACTTGCTATAAAACAAAGTTATCTGTTCTTCTAGGTCAGATATATTTCACTTAAAATGTATTTCCCATATATACATGCTAAATCTGTGAGGACACCATTTTAATACACAGTTTTCTTTTGTGCGGCATTAAATTTTAGGATTTTTGTTTTCTAAGATGTGCTTGTTTTAACACTACTAATATTAAATATGATATAACAGCTTTAAAACCTCAGACTTTTATGAACATGGGAGTTAACAAAATGTGGTTGATTGAATCATATAACATTTACAGAAAGACAAGTAGCAAGATATTTTTGAAAGACTATAAAAAAAAGGATAAAAAATATATCCTTGTTCTAAATGCAAGTACTGGAATTCATTGCCATACTCATAGTCAGACATAGATGTCAAATAGCATTTATATAATTGAACTAATTTATCATCATAAAATTTAGCATGAACTTACCTGAAATAAAAATTCTTTATGAAATGCCTAAATCCAACACTCCGACATGAGCTTTAATAAAACCTACTTAAATCCCCACACAGCAGTTCATAACACCCAAGTTCAGGGAAGGACTTCTACACTTTCTCATTTATTTATAAATGTTTATACATAAACTATTTCAAAGCCACAATGGGATTCTGCATTTCTGTGAGTCAAAGTCCTCAGGTGACACCCACATTTTGGCTTCAAAAGAACATTTTATAATGAAAGTATTTTGTTTCATATCATCAAAAATAATAAAAGATACTTCATCATGCATAGTAGGTGTGACCATGGAACTAGTTGAGTATCTACCATGGAGTCTGCACAAGGACTACAGAAAAGCCCACCACAATCTGGGTGTACATGGAAGTCACATGGTCTAGATATGTCACTCAGGTAAAATGGGGATTAGGCCACATTCCCAGTTATGAGAAGTTCATGACCAAAACCCTAAACGATGTTCATATACACTGAGAAATTTTCTACTTGGTCATCAGTCAAAGGTCTTATGCCAAGGGTAGATTCCTGACAAACTCAAAGAGAGTTGGCCCTTACCATGCATGGATTCAACCAGTGCGGGATAGAAAATGTATGGGAAAAAAAGTGTCCGAACTGAACATTGCACATACTTCTTTTTTGGCATTACTTCCTAAACAATACAGAACAACAACTAGTTACATAGCATTTGCATTGTTTTAGGTAACATAAATAATCTAGAAATGATTTAAAGTACACAGGAGGATAGGTTTGGTTATATACAAATATCATGCTATTTTATGTAAGGGGCTCATGCAGTCTCAGATTTTGGTATAGAGGTGGGGGCAGGAGCTGGGAAGGAGGAGAAGAGGGCAGAGCAGTGATAGCAACGAGAAAAAACTGGAGGCACTGGGACACAGAAAACATAAAACAAAAAGAAGATCGAATATCAAAGTGGCAACCTGAGACATGCTAATAAAAATCAAAACAAGTAAGCTAGTAACTCAACAGCTCCTATAGTGTACACTATAGATTAAAATGCCATCAAGAGCTTACTGTTCTCAGTGGTTTACAAACACTAACAGAAGTGAGAAGTGCAGTAAGTTCCCATCATTAGTGATTTCACGTTTGAAACCTGGCTCATTGGCTAAAACGTATTTGTGTAACAAAGATTCCCAATTTGGCCAAACTGTAGGTAAGGTCCTACGAGCCCCCTTCCCAATTGTGTCTCATCCTTGGCTTGTAGAACCTATAGAATCTCGACACAAATGATTTCTTCTCATTTCCACACACCATAGTTTCCAGTTTTTGAGGATTATACCATGAGGATGATCTCAGTCACCTTAGAGAGCATGCCTGGGAAACCTCAAGACTGTCAAGAAGAACTGACTGTTGTTCTAATCAGCCAGCCAGCCAGCGGACAGGCCCCTGACCACTCTTCCTTACAGCATTTACTAAAATGGGCTTATTACAATTTTGAATCCTTCCTCTATCCCTTTGAGACATAGATGAATCCCCTGCATCTTAGGCATGTCTTTCTTAAAGGGCTTGAAAGTCATTCCTTTAAAGTGCAATCATCAACTAAGTGATGGTTAGAGAGGAGTAATAAGTTCTAGTGTTCCATTGCACAGTAGGGTGACTATAGATCAATATAATGTACGGTACATTTCACAAAAGCTAGGAAAAAGGATTTCGAATTTTTTCACCACAAAGAAATGATACGTATTTGAGGAATATGCTTGACCTGATTTGAGCACTGCACGAAATACTATATCAAAAAAACACATGGAACACCATGTAAGTGTAAAATTTTATATGTCAATTAAGAAAGTAATCAGGAAGGACAGACCTTTGGGGCCCAGTCTCAGCTGTAAGGTGAAATTATTTACACTAACTAACCCTTTATTTTTTCACTACCCTGCTCTACTGAGATTTTGTTCTCCCTTTTTACATTCCCTTATGCTCCCTTTAAAATACTCAAGTCTCTTCAGTACTAATCAAAGTGGAGTCCAGGTCACTCCGGACCGTATTCCCTATTACAACAGTACATGACTGATTAAAATCTGACCTCACTACATGAACTAGTGTCCAGTTTCATTTATCTTTGACAGTAACCCCAAAATCAATTACCTGTAGCTCTTCGTAGTCACCTGTGGACATGAACATGTGCAGAATGGAGTCACACTGATGTGTGTGTTCCCAGCTGTGGTCAAACTAGGCACAACTCTGCCACCTTGCTTCAATTTAACCTATAAATATGTTCCTGTCATAGTCTATTTTGTACTGTGTTTTTCACATGCTAAGGTTTTCCTCTAGTGATTTCACTGGTAGAATGGTCCCGATTGTCATGCTAAAGTGCCATGTAATATTCCCAAGCCCAAGAAGGTTATAATGTTCCATGTGTTAGGTAAATTTCATTCAAATCACAGTTATGGTGCTGTCATCAGTGTGCCCCATATTGATTCAACAATAGCTTATAAATAAGGAGACTTTAAGTACAAACACACAAAAATCAAGGTACTTCATTCATTAGTAAATGAACCAGTTTGGAGGGAAGTAATCCTGTACTTCCCCTAAAAGCAATGATTTATATTTACCAAGTCAGACTCCCTGGTGACATTATGGAACATGAATATCTCACATAACAACACTTATAATTTTCTTAAATTATAGATAAAGAAAATACTGTAAAAAGAATCAGGTAACACTCCATATCCTCTGGGTGGTTAGAGATGGAGGCAGGACTTTATCCCAGTTGGTATAAGACTGTGTACTTTCTATCTATAGTACCTTGTTCATTATGCAAAATAATATTAATGGCATCTGAGAGGTTTGGGTCATGAGCAATTAAAGAAGTTATGCTATGCAAGTAGAAAAAATACACATCAGAATGATTTAAAAATACTTTTAGAAATAGTTCAGTGCTTATATATGAAACAACCAGTAGCTGGAAAATTAATTAATGTTAACCTATCCTCCACAATGCCAGATAAACAACTTCTATTGGTATGAGTTACAAAAATTTTAAATTTAAATGAAACAAATGTTAATTAGCCTGATACAGTGATGCATACAGTCCACTTACACTGGTTCACAAGAGACAGTGATACACAGCCCTTTTGAGCTCCACTTCAACGATTTCACATTGGTACCCTGAAATTTATTATGGTGGGATTATCTATGCCATAGAAATGGGAAAAGGATATACATCAGGAATTTCATTCTAACAATGGACTTAAAAGCATACCATTGTCTGATGTCTAATATCTTCTGTAAGAGGGTTATTTTGACGTGTGAATCTAACTGGATTAAAAAAATGTACAGATATGTAGAAAAAATTATTTCTATATACACCTACAAGAGTGTTTCTAGAAGAGGTTACCATCTGAATCAGTACACTGAATAATGTGGAAGGGCAGTATCCAGTCTAATGGAGACCAAAACAGAACAAACAGGAAGAAGGGTGGATTTACTTTCTGCTTCAGCTGGGACATCTATCTTATCCTGCCCTCAGGCATCAGAGTTTCCAGTTCTCAGAATTTTGGAACTGGATCAGCACCTTCACCATTTGGTCCCCTGGTTCTCAGGCCTTTGAGTTTATGCTCTCAGTACACTGCCAGCTTTCCTGGGCCTCCGGCTTGCAGGCGACAGGCTGTGGGACTTCTTGGTCCCTTGACTACAGGAGCCAATTCCTGATAAAAATTTATTTCTAAATAATGTATATACAATACCATTTTGTCTCTGAAGAACACTGACTACTATAATTCTTTTATGTAGCATTTATTTCCTTTACATTTATATTAAAGACTTAAATTGTATTTATCAGTCATCATATTTTAAATGTGTTAACTTGAGTTTCTTTCTTTCCTTTTGTTTTCTTTATTTTTTAGTCCATTTGATACTGTGACTCATATAACTGACTGATGTATTAATGCATAAGGCCCTCTGACTTAGGGATGGAACAGAAAACTATTTCTTCAGTAATAACCAAACTCTTCTGTTGCTTTCAGATCTGAGGTTGGTTACCTGCTATCTGTATCATATAGGTATCTATTATACATGACATAGTCTATACCAGTCTTCAATCTGGTTGAAATACTATTCACTTCAATTGTTATTATAACATTAAAAAGAGCTAGAAGAAAATATCACCCTGCAAGCTGATTTTCATAGTCTGGATTTCTAAAAATTAACAGATTAAGTAAAATGGTTACTTATGCCTTAGAAACTGTGCTTGTGATACGGAACTATATATGAAAGCCAATCCTTCAAGTGCCTAAACTTTAAACTTGAGACTGAATAAATGAGGTATTAGAGATTCAAGTATATAGTACTACCTTTTTATATTCTGCAGTTAGATAATTTTTTCATAAGAAATTTTGTTTCTACCATTTTCATGATTTTAATTCATCAAGTAACAATTTATTTTATAGATAGACAGAGAGATACATGACAGAATTGAAGGGCTGTTTTGAAGCATACCTAGCATATATTTTTAAGGAAAACTTTACATATAAAAGATAATAAATTAGTTTTAAAGATGATTATGATTAACTTCATAGTTAAACTGTCAGTTGACAAAAGGACATGATTTGAAATCTTCCAAATCCAAAAATCACTTGTCAAATCATTACTCAAATTTCATTCTACCAAATATTTTAATATAATGCTGTGTGATTATAAATAGCCACCCTGATATATTGAAGTGTGACTCCTCTTATTCTTTCATAGCAACCCTTCAAAAGAGACCTTTGTTTGAAAGTAGATAACAGAAATGGAAAAAAAAGTAACAACAAACAGTAAAAATCTGTAGCCAAAGTATCTTGCTTCCAGCAAGGGACTCAGCCTAGAGCACAAAGGAGAGAAACCATGGCCAGAGTGGGAACAGGGATTCTTAGAGTCTCTAAGATTCTCCAAGGACTCTTGGACTATTGGGCAGAAAGATTTCAACCCAGGTGTTTCCCAAGGTTCATCAAATCTGGGTATCACCTAGCCATAAAGAAGTGGAAAGCTGAAAGACACACCACAGTCATCACTCTGTCACATTATCCTAATTATTTCCTTTGTAGCACCGAAGACTTTTACTTGATTATTTTCTTTGTGTTCTTGTGTTCTCTTGCACTTGGCAGCCTTACCTGGAGTTCACCCCATGAGACCTCATGGCCTGATCTGTCATGTAGGACCGCACAGTAATGCGTACCTAGCCCAGGTAGTCCTTAAAGACTTGTGAGTTTTAATGAGAGTCTTAGTCTCTATCGTCTCCAAAAATCTGTTATAATTTTTCAATACTTAACCCCCAATACAATACATTTTCCTTTGAATTTTATTTAAAATAATGAACCTATGCTTAAACACAAATATACTGATATTTAAATGAGTTTCAAATATCATCAAAGAGAAAGGGTTAGTGCTGGAGATGTAAAGCATATGATTAGCATGGGCAAGGCCCTAGGTTCAATTCCCAGCAAATCTCTCCCCTGGAGGAAAAAAAGAGTGTGAGAGAGAAAGGGTTATATGATCAACAAAAAGGATACAATAATTAATTCCCCTTACTGGAAGAATATGACCTTGCCAGTATTTTAGATTTGTTTTCTCAACTAAAAGTAGATTTAGTTAATTTAAGTATCTGACTTTTTTCTCACTCCTATTCTTAGGATTAAAATTTCCTAGAGTATTAAATTAATAAATCCTTGCTAATGTCCTTGATGGTATCAATCTGATACAATGTGAATAATGTGATTAATTTTTAAAAATTGTTATAGTAAAAAATTTATTACAGTTTTACCACTAATACCTCAAAACAGTCCCCCTCACTTCAAACACACGTATTCCATTTTTCTTGCCACTTTCTGAAGCAGTTCTGAAGTCATCTTTCATGTCTTTAGTTGTGCTGCCATAGCGGCCTTGATGTCCTGAAATGACTCAAAACATTGAACTTTCATGGCCACTTTAAATCTGACAAGGAGCTAGACATTGTATGGCCCCAGATCCAGGGATTGCCATAAGGTGCATGAGGATGTGCCATCTATTTTTATTTGATAGAATTGCCATAAATGGTTGATAACATGGCATGATAAAAAAACAGGGTGAATATTTAAACTTTTAAAAATTTATTATTACACTAAAAGATGCAATATTATTAATCCCATTCAAAATACTGCCCCTCACTTTGAACACCCTTATCATTCTTAGCAATGTATATGTGTCTTTTACTGTATTAAGTCTTTTAGTTAAACATTAACTATGGTTTTCTATCATTTCTTGTATTTTTCTATCTCGTTCCTTTAAAACAGCAGCAAAAGTAAGCCTTTCTACATGTCTGAATGAGGACAGAACCATCACGAAGAAAATGTGGGAAAATATGTCTATCTGGGGACCTTCAGCTTTGCCACATGTAAGGTAAACACTATACCTCCTGTTTAGATGCCGTGGTCTGTCACACACGACTTCACACAACATGGTATCATCGCCTCTTTTGCTATTTAGACCTCACCCTTCTGAGCTGCATAAGTCATTTTTCTCCAGTATTAGATGTCAAACCTAGAACTTGGCACATGCTAGAGAAGTGCTCTACAAGTGAGCTAGATTGCTATTCTTGTTTTGAACAAGTCCTCTGGTAATACTTTCCATACAGACATTGTATCACTCAGCTTTTCATCACTATATTGCTATAACGAAACACCTGACATGGGTGATTCATGAAGAAAACAAGGGTTATTCAGCTCACGAGTTTGGAGGCTTAAAGCTTACACAGCAGAGTGCAGCTGTGTGCATGAAAGCAAGCGGTCGTGGCTGGGCATGGGAAGCAGAGAGCAGGGTTGTGCCAGGCTTGCTGCTTCTCTTACAAACTTCGCGGAGAACTCATTGGTTTGCAGACAACTTCTTCCTGCCTCCAAGGATGAAAGAACCTCTCGCAGGGTTTACCTGTTAAAGGTGCCACCACCTAGCAACATTGCCACTGGGGGATGAGCTTTTAATTTCAAAGGACCCTTGGGGGACATTTTCAACAACTGAAATCAAAAGGTATGGAAGGGTCTGTACAGTTTCATTCATTGGTTCTTGATGTGTCTACTATTTTCTTCCACTGTTACTCTTGAATATATATAACAACTGAAGGCAAGAGTAAAAAGATGATGAGTGACAGCAAAACAACATGATATGAATCTCCAGAAGGAAGAAAATTAAACCAAGAGACACCCCTTTATGAATATGCCCTCTAGAAATTGAAATATGGGGATTAGTGAACACAATGTAAGCACAGATCATTTTTCTCAATTAGTCCAAATTTCACATTTATCCAAAAGATGTCTTCTTTTTTCCTTTCTTCCAGATTCCAAAACTTCCTGCCCACTAAACAAGGATGCAAAATATGTGAAAACATAAGACAAAACAAACAAACAAACAAACAAAAAACCAGATGAATAAACCTAAAAAGGTCCAATAGCTTGGAACAAGCAGCTTCATTACTTCTATTTTAAGTATCTGTGGTTCTGTGACCAATATATTCCTGCCTTAAATCAATATATCTTTGTACTGTGTACAATCACTAAACATTCTGCCTTTTTCTGACAGTCTTAATTTTGTACAATTTATTATTTTTATTAAATGTAATACATAAAATATAATGTCATAAATATGATTTAATTTGCATGCCTTTGCAATAGTTTCATGCATAATGCACAAAAGTGCCTGAACGTTTTACCAGGACTTAGCCATCAGGTCCTTGTTTTACAGTCGTATTTTGGGATTAATTTCTTCATCATCCCTTTCCCTGGAGATATCAATGTGTAATGCTATTCCTCTCTGGGGATACAATTTACTGAAGCACTAATTTACATTTGTATTCCTGGTGATTTTCCTACAATTGTGCTGCTGAAGCAGGAAAATAGGTTTAGTAATTTCTTACCCCTGAAATGTTGAATGGAAAGAGAGGAGAAATTATCAGGGGTCCAAGTGTTTCTCATGTTTTATGAAACCCTAAGCTCATGCTACTTTTCTCTGAAGGAAGGGAAGACTGTCGGGAAGCTTTTAAGGACAGTTGAAAGAATGAGGGGTGCCTCTTGGAGTAGAGCGGAAGTGTGTGTATGTTTGTCAGGTTCTGTGACAAGGAAAGAATTTAGTTCCATTCCTTTGCATCACTTGGAGAAGGGGCAGCCTCATCTGAGGGGCTGCATCTGGGTCCCAAGCCTGATTTTCACTCTTCGTCCAGAGACACCCCACGTGTGACATAAATGTAATGGGTAGCACTATTGGGATAGGACTTGGACATCTCAGCAGGATTCAGATAACCCGTGACTAGGACAGGACCCAAGGCCCAGTGCTGAATAAGACCTTATTAGAACCTGGACACAATTCTAGGGAAGAGGTGCCCTAAGAATGATTGAGGAAAAATTTTCCCGAGACTAACAGGAAAGAGAGTCGAGTGTAAATTAGCTGGACTTCTAACAAAGGAGGAAATTAACTACCTCTTACTTGATTTGCAGGCACATAATAATCATATGTAGTGAGTATAAGTGTATTCATCACATGGTTAAAAGTAATTCCATATATGGCATTTATGGGAGGGAGAGAGGAGAGCTATGACAGGTGAAATCAGCCTTCTTCCTGCTGCAGTATCGGCACTTTGAAACTTCCTTCCCTGAGTTCTTTGTATTTCCTTTAGGGTTTTCTTTGCTCCTCCATGGAAATCCACCCAACAATATTTCATATTGCTCTTTTATCCTGTAAGGGATTTTGCCACTTTTTTGAACACGCATTTAACCCTAGTGGCTTCACCTCGCCAATCTTAGGTCAGGCTTTGGTGAGCAACCAGCTAACTGAATTAATCCATTTTGATAAAATGAGAAGGGCACATGGGAAGGTTTCCTCTCAATAGGTAGAATTCCTTTCACATTCCTCTCGGATTCACTTCACAGATCACATTTTTTAGCATTTACCTTCTACGTACCATAATATGTACTATACAAATACCACAAGAAAGCCCTTTCCTATTCTTTTTTCATAAGAAATTTTTCTCCAGGAAGAAATTTTTATATATGTATATATGTATATATATATATATGTATATGATAAGATTCAAGGAACATAACAAGCTATTGGAAAATTCAGGGATATACAGCACCTTGCAATGATTCTTAAATTCCATGATTATGTGGATTGAGTTTGGAGTTCTTGATTATGGAAGTATTTCTGTCCCAGTGATATGCTTAAACAAAATACATTTATTTCTTTATAACAGTGATATGGAGAGGAAAATTCAGATAGAGAGTACTTAACCAAAACAGCTATGATTCTGTAGGCCACAATCATATCTCAGATCCAATGAATGGAAACAGAAGCTGAAACTAATTAGAGTTATTAGTTTCTACTTGCTCCCTGATTTTCTAGAATATTTTAAAAAGCTCACTTTCCCTGAATTACCTATCTAAATAATAAGTAGACTGTAAGACACATAATGTAGATTCTCATATTTGATCTATAGCTAACTAGGTAATGAAATATGATCATTCTGCTGACCAGAATGGTATGAACTGGCAGATACTTAATAACCTCTTAAGAATCTGTTTTCTCATTTTCACTTCTTTTATTCAGTGGCTTCTTCCTTTTATATTGAAAATGAAGTTCTCTCTTTTCTTGCTTATTCATTTACTAGTCCATTAAAATATGCCACTTAGCATGTGTTCCTCACCATCTCTTTCTTGAATTATATTAGGGCACATTGCATTTTACTGACACCACAATGGCTATTCACACCTCTTCCTATAAAATCACAGTAACAGTGAACTAATTAATGCTTTTAAAGAAAACTGCTCTCTGTGGAGAACTATAAAACCAAGTCTGAAAGAAAGAGAAACATGATTTTCTCTGTATTTACATCACCTCACTCTAACTTTTCTTAATGCCTGCTTTTGGTTTTTGCATACTAATTGATTGTTTTAAGGATCTGAATATATTCTTGAGAATTTTTGTAGGAATCATCACAATTAATGATGTATAATCTCCTTGGTTCTGCTGATAGAATGTCACCAATTTAAAGGAAATCATAAACAAAATGACACTGGTATCTTTTGTGTTTCCTGTGCTTTTTACTTGTCAGGTGTGATGTGTTCAAATCAAGGATGGAACTTTGTAGTGAGGACATATATACAAATACAGCAAAGTGGCTCACTCAAGATATTAAAATGTCAGTTTGTTTTATGTGGTTATAAACATGTCCTACCATGTCTTTACATTTTATGAGCACTGTTTTATTCTTTGGTAGATTCACATATGACATATCCATTTATTTATGTCTAGGATTTAAAACTACCAGCTTTCCAATAAAGACGCATACCTTATTATTTTTTAGTATACTTTATCTTTGGATTCTATGGTCTTTTCTTAAACAAAACCTGCATTTTATGTGAGAAACTATTGTTTTCCTATTAAGCATATCTCTCTTTAAAAGTCATGTAAATATTTATAGTGTCAGTATTTCTTTCACTAAGTATTGGCTATCTCCTGCTTCTTTACCTGAATCTAGACCTGGATTAAAGATGGGGAAAATTTCCAGAACAGAATTGGGGTTGAATGGACATTGCTACAACAATTATGCTTTAGAGTGTTTTCTTTTAAATAATTCATTTCAAAAATTTATCTTTCAAAATCAGCACAAAATTTATACCCCTGAAAACAACAATTGACAGCATTGTTGCTAAAATGACTGGCTATTCCATTAAATTATATACATACATACATATATACATATACATATGTATATATGTATATATATATACCTTTTGCACTGTGTGATTGGGCTGTTAACCTTGATGTTTTTCTGGTCAAAAGAGTGGATCTGAAGAGGTTGATTCATGTCACAATAGCTTCCTCACGAATGCATAAATACATTCATACGCCTCCTATATAACCCGTCCTTTGGGTGTCAGCAGCACCTGTTACCTGCAGGGTGTCAGCTCTCTTAAGCTGCCTTTTAGCTTCATGCTGAGCATACTCCTCTGTTGAAATGTGGCAGCAAAGCAGTTCAAACTCCACTTGCTTCAAGTCAGCATGATCTGCTTATGTTTGTGCCAGTCACTTCTTAGCTCATTATGCTGCTGTTAGTTTTGGTTGAAGTATTTTGTTCATCCTTTGGGTATGACTATCCTCCTTCATATAGCCGCATAATTGTTTTCTGATTCAGGTACCATCCATTTTCATTACATGACTGGTCAGCATGGCAGAAAGTTGATAAGGATGACTTATATGCCTATTAGACATCTGTATTGTAAGACTAACTTTTATATGACTTTGTTTTATCATTTGTATACAGCACCATTTAAACCTGATAGAAATATCAACTGATGCATATAAGCATCCTAATTATTCCCAACGAATCTTCAGGCTTATGCAATTAGCATTTTTTTTCCAAAGCTAAATAACTTATTATGCTATTTCTGTACTTATTAGTTGGTATAGTCTGCTTAATTCTTCATATAGTAATTTTTAATTCCATGAAATGTAATGGTTCTTCCGAAAGACAAATATATTTAAAGCTTTACCTACTATACTAAAATGAATTAAGATAATAATAATTTCAAAAATGAATGTACTGCCTAACTGTAATGTAAAAGCAAAGTACTTTATAACAAAGCAATGTCTTTTATTTTTGCAAAATACAAATCCTCATGCCCAACTACACTAAGACACTAATGATGGATTCAGAGGCTCCCAGCTACACAGAATCATTATCATTGTGACAGCCAAAAATGCCAACTCTTAAGGTCTGTTGCTTAGGAAATTAACATTCAAGTGGTCTGACTACCCATGAGACAATTTTTTGCAATAGCAAATAACTTTTAGTTGCGTTTTCATAAAATGAAGTAAAATACTCCTTTAATATACATAG
This sequence comes from Dasyprocta punctata, assembly GCA_004363535.1. Classification (NCBI taxonomy): domain Eukaryota; kingdom Metazoa; phylum Chordata; class Mammalia; order Rodentia; family Dasyproctidae; genus Dasyprocta; species Dasyprocta punctata. Next base: position 46,966 of record RJWM01007440.1, on the reverse strand, counting down.
TGGTTGTATTTCTAAAAAAAAAACATATTTTAAAGGCGACTGTCTTAAACAATTTATTTTTAATGAGATTTGGAATTTAGGCTAAAAATAAAAATTTAAAAGTATTGTAAACCAGCTCTTATTTCAACTTTATGTATACACAGGAAGGTTTTTGGGAGTCGTATGAGACACAAAGCAAGTTTCATGGTGCAGGACTTCCCTCCTTATAGCAAGGTGTTTATTCTGCCTGGCCCCTCCCATTACCTGAGTCCAGTGCTTAAGAATCACTGAAAGGAACAAACACCCAAACTCTGAGCTGTCAAAATTATCACTTGAGAGCGGCGCTTCCCACCACGATGGTGGGTCACCTGATGATTACGTTGAATTACTATTCTTTACATTCACTGCACTGCCAAGGAAAGGTAATTTGGAAACCCAGTGATTAAAAAGTCTGAGAAAGGCAACCTTGCATCCTTTACTGTTCTTTTTACTTCAGTTCAGTCTAAAATGCAGAGTGGGTGCAGTTCAGTGGTAACTTGTGAGCGATCTCTCACAGTTGGAGCAGGAGAAAATGTTGGTGAAGCATCATGGGACTGGTGAGGAGGGTCAGGAGGACCAGGATATGGGAAGTACATGGGGTCCGATAAAGAAATGAACTGTGAGGAAGCAAAAACCAGAGAATGGCAGAAGTAGAATCTACAGAAGGAAAATACTAGGAAGACCAACACGTGCTGTAATTCCCTTAGGATACTGCTTTTGCTGGCTAATCACTCAAGCTCATTGTGAAGAAAGTAGCTCATGGAATAAAATTTCACACCTGTTTTTCAAATTCCACATACATTATCTTTTTAATGGCTTCACGGAGAAATTATGAAAGGACATATTACATAAAGCAAATCACTTCTTAGTTTCTAATCCAGTCCTTCTCTCTAACTCCAGGATTCTCACTAAAGGAAATGCTTCATTCATATTCAAATACAATAACCTTCCAATGTAAATAGAAAACATATACCTAGGTATATCATGTTTATATATTCTTCCATTTGTAAGCATATGCATTTTTAATTTTCCTATTTCAAACCAAGAATGAAGATAGAAAAAGCAAAGACATTCAGTTTGTCTGTCATCTTTCTAGTAGAAATAAAGACCATTCCATTGTCAAACCCTTTCTGAAGTCAAGCAGGAATATCCTATGAAGTATTTAATCAATGACAGCCTTTACAAATTCATGGCTATTCTAAAATCCAAGGTAAGCTGTATTGGTTACAACACTGATACCGCTGTGACACTGCACTTTCTTAGGTTTTATAAAAACAAGAGCAGGCCCAGGACTTGGGTTCACAAACCAATTCTGCCACTGATATGACTATGAGAAAACCACATGTACATCTCATATTTATATATAAACAAGTTAAAAATGACTAAAAGTCATTTGAAAACTATAAAGTGCTGGTTAAATACTAATCAATATAATTAAATTCTTTTATCTGCATATGGAAGAGGTAGGAGTTTGGTTACTGCCATCAAAAATGTTTTCTACTCAATGTCATATGTCCCTCAGCTGCTGTGAACTCTAAAGACACAAGGATTAGTTGGGTCAATAAAGAATATGTACTCTACTGAGGACATGCTCAAATGAATTGATTAAATTAGAGCTTTAGAAATAAAGTAAGTTTTTTTTTTTAAAGTCAGCAGGAAACTCTTGATAATGCACCATGCAAAAGGGCAATTATAGATATAAATAAATTGGAATTTTCTCTTGCTTCTTGAAAAATGGCCTGTCCAAAGTTTTCTCTTCTGTATAATGGACCCTGAGGATACGAAGACAAAGGTGACTAATGGCAAGTAAAGATTAGGGAATTATTTTTTGGAAAAGGAAAAGGCAGATGAGGATATTTTGTGTCTGCAGTGTTTTCCAGGCAAAATTGACAGATTTAGAATCAACAACATGGCACCTAACAGGGAGTATTTTCACTATGCTAGTAGTCTTGGCTCATACTGAAATTGAAATCATCCTTGTTGATACTTAACCCACTGCAGATTCCACTGTATGACACATGCCATAGCTCAGCCCAGTGAGAAAGTCTGAAACCAACCAACACCTGAAACCCATGTCCAGTCATCTGCATACATTTCCCTGACATTTTGGCAAATGGGAAACTAGGATCCCACATTTGACACCATTTAAATTTTTGTTTCCTTCTACAAAACGTGTTGCTGGGATTTTTATAGGAACTGCACTAAACCTTTATAGTCATAATTTAGTACTCAACTGCTTTGGAACTCATTGAATTAATAACGGACCAATTTTGAGAGAAAAATTTTCACTTAGTAATACCTCTTGAGTTGCTAAACATTTCTGGTCAAAACAATTTGTTTGATACCTATAATTTTTACTACTTATTGTGCCTCCTGGAACTAATTAATCTTAGTATCAACACACAACTGTATGTCAATTTGTAAACTGCTTACATGCTTAGCACACTGAGTCCTGTAAACCACAAACATTGTGTGTCTCTTATTTACTAAGATCTTGCTAGATTTCTTTCTTCAGTGCTTTGTAGTTTTCAGCATATGAATTCTTTGCATGTTTTCCTAGATTTATACATTAATATTACTATATCAACTGTAAATGTTATCTTTAAGGTACATTTACACATTGCTAGTATTTAGAAATAAGATTGATTTGTGTGTTACTCTTGCATTCTGTAATATCACTGAATACTATCTAATGACTTTGGTATGTATTCATTCTGGTTAACTTATTTCTAACTCTTCTCTTATTTCTTCTTTGGCCCTTGCATTATTTAGAATGTACTTTTAAATTTAAAAATATTTGAAGATTTCCCAAGCACCTTTCTGTTATTGATTTCTAATTTCATTCAGTTTTGTCCAGGAAACACACTCTGTAAGATTTAAATCATTTTAAATTTATTGATCCCTTTTATGGTTCAGCATTCAGTATCCTGGCGATGTTCCATAGATACTTAAAATGCATGTCCATTTTGCTGTTTTTAGAAAAGAATGCTCTATAAGCCTCAATTAGGGAAATTCGTTTGATATTGTTCAAGTTAGTCGTATCTTTACTGATTATCTGTCTATTATATATTATATCAGTTTATTTAAAGAAAGTAGAATATGCTTTTGGAACAGTTCAGGCACTTACCCCACTAATTATATATTCATATTTTGTAATATAATAATTTAAAAGCCCAAGGTTTTTTAGTCCTTCCTTTTTGTACTTTGGTTGGCTAGTTCTTGTAATCAAAAATCCATGTTTTAAAACTGTGGTGTTTATCCCAACTCTAACTTTTTTTTTTGCAATCTGATCAAATTCAATACATTTCCTCTGTTATATTGCTTTTTAACATTACTTTAGAATTAGGGCCTCTGTGGTTAAGACTATGGTTTTTCTGATGTGTGCAGAGTATAAAGTAGTTCCTTCAGCACAGTTCCAAATGCTTTGTGTGCTGATTGAGAAATTAAGTATTAGGCAAGTGAGTAATATTACCATTGTCCAGAATTAGGATTCTAGACTCAGGGAGAAAGCGATAGCTAAAAATGTGAATATGAGTAATGGTCTGTTAGTCTATGAATGAGTATTTCTGGAGCTCAATCCAGTAAGAGAAGGTACAATCTAACCTAGTTTATCAAACTTCTTTGCTTTAAAGTTATTTATCAGACAATCAGTCTAAGACTGCAAACAGGTAGTATGACACATTACAATAATCAGGAGTTCAAAATGGTAGGTTCAAAACTTCAGCCTCTCTCTCGCAATTAGTGAGCCTGAGCTCGTGTTCCAGATCTACTGATGTTAGCTGCACGGAATGGGTGGACAGAGGTACGGCAGAGAAGCTGGAAAGTGTCCAGGTCCCAGGTTAAATAAGGACAGAGTCGGGTGAACGGGAGTATGACTATCAAGCTATCCAGTGTTTAGGATGAGTTCAGATTATGTTGAATGAGTGAATGAACAAACAAAGGAATGAATATAATGTATAATGTAGGAAAACTTCCTTGACTTTGTGTCAGTGAATTTCAGATGTTCCATTTCTTCATATTGAGATTACCACAGTGAATAAATATGCTCAGCTCTCAAGATAAAATGCTTCGTGAAGTTTTATTTTGTCCTCTCTTAACATAAAGTAAGCTTTATTTTAAAGGCTTTTGATACTTTCTTAGTTTTTTGTTTTTGTTTTGAAATACCACATGCAAGAACAGTGACTGGTAACTGTCTTTAGCCAACTGGTATTATTTCAAAAGACAAATGCTTATACTTTGTTATATTAAAATGCTATGGTTATATGCAAGGTCTAATTGCTTTTTCCCAAAATTCACAAGTTAGTAATAAGGCATGGTTTAAAACCCATTATGTCTTCTAAAGAAATATGAAAACTTGCGCATTTTTCAATTTAAAAATAATATGAAAATAGCCACTTAAAGACAAATATTCTCCAAAATAGTACACATTATTTCTATCACTGGAGTTTTCTAACAGATCATTTTAATAGTTTCTCTTTAACTGCTCTACTATTTCATAGGTTTAAAAATAGGATATTTTATAAGGTTTTACTTTTGTCTTATTTTCTTCTATGAATTTCAGTGCATTCCTAAGTTAAAGAATAAATGTTTTAAAACATGATTCTTTAAAATTATTATATTCAAATGTATCTGTTTAACAAATGTTACCTTGACAGATAAGATTTGAAAAAGATATATTTGTATAGCTTATTTTTAACGAAATGAACATAAACATGGAATAGAAAAACTGAAACAAACAATGAGAAAAAAATATAGTCCAGCAAATTCACTCATAATTCTTTTGAATATTCCTTATCTAGATCTTATAGTATTCACTCTATTAGAGTGCTGTCCTGAGCCCTGCACATTCAAACTTCAACGCCTCCTCTGTGACGTATTCCCTTATCACCCAGGGTGGGCAGTCTTTTTGTCTAGATTCCATCGTCTTCGTCAAGTATCACTCTTCCTGTATTACTCTTTGCCTGGCCTTAATCACTAAAACTAACTTAGACATTGAATCTTCATCACTTTGTAATGCAGAAAACAATTCCTTTTCCTTGTTCATCCACACAGAAAGAACAGCTGCTAATTTGATTTATTGGCACCCATGACATAAGAATAAAAGTGGAGGTTCACTGTGGTGTAAGTCATTGCCTCTTGTTGGGTTGTTTCTACGCAAAACTTTGCTCTTTCCCTGAGCCCTTAAAGATAGGGCATGCATGTAGCAGTCTCTGAATTTCCTTCCTCTTTGCTATAAAGAAATTCATTAGTGAAACAGTTATCTGCTTGGATGCTCTCCTTCTCCTCCCTCTCTCCCACACGTACTCTGAAAGTGCTGGTTCCTACCATATGTTGCAGCCAGCCTAAAGTTTGCTTCATGCACTTCCAGTTCTGCCCACTTTGATGCTTTTGTGTGTAGCTCTGTGAGACATTCTGCTTGAGCAAAGTGAGTGAAGAGACAGGATTCAGGTTTATACGAGTGAATTTTCGTCAAAAACTCACTGACCCTATAAGAACTCAGATGTGCCTTTTTGTGTAGATTTGACAATCCATGGACACAAGGATGTTTTGCAAATGATTTTCATCATATTTGTTGTAAGCTAATTTAACAATTTTACAAGTACTCTCAGTAGCATAAAAATCCTTAAAATTTGTGCTATCTGGTATTATGTATTTAATAGATCAGAATTTTTTCAAACTGTTTGTAGATGCAGATCATTTTGATACAAATTAAATTTTATCTGTAAATCTATTTTATTAAACAGAAAAAATCCTCAAAAACTGGTTGATGTGGCTGTGAGGCACCCACTACTCACTTTATTCAGCACATTTTTTGAAGATTTCCCATTTTGTATTCTCTAATTTAAGAAATGGGAGATAGCACAGTGTAGTTCTGACAAACCTCTTCTGTTAAAAACATTTCATTATTTTCTAAGTTTCATTTTTATCAGTACACATTTGCAATACATGTTTACAGTCCTTGTGTGTATATAATACATCCTGAGTCCTTTTTCCATTTCCTTCCTTTCCCTCCTTAGTCTCTTCATCTCTTGACCCTGTTTCCATTTAATGAAGATCTCCGTACTTTATCTTATCAATTTTTTACTCTGCTCTTTATTTATAGTTTGGGTTTACCATGTAAGAGAAAACATGTGATATTTAAGCTTGCATGTCTGATTTATTTCACTTAACATTATGGTTTTGAGATGCATCTATTTTCCTACACATGACTCAAGTTTATCTTTCTTTATCACAGAGTAGTACTCCACTGCATATACACACCATATTTTCTTTATCCAGTTATCTGTTGTTCTTATATTTGCATTTGTGAGATAATAAGCAAACAAATATTTAAGATATTCTACTGAGATAAGCTTAAATAAAGAAAAATAGGACTAGAGGTAAGTACTATTTAGCTAGGAAGTAAGGAAGTTCTCCGTGGGAAGCCGACTCAAGCAGACCTGATGGAGTGAGGGAATGACCCAGGTGTACACTGAGGAAGCAATTTTCATGTAAGGTAATGTTGCTGAGGCACAGGTATCTTTGGAGGAGCAGCAGAGAGGACAGTGTCCTGTGGGCTGGAACAAGGGACAGGAGAAATAGTGACAAATGGAATTATGAGGGGGGAGGACAACCAGCACCCTTTCCATGGTTCTGTGGTGTTTTTCAAGTGGCCTCTTTTCCACTTACATCACCAAAGTTGGAACTAAGGCACCTCTCCAATACAAGAAGCCTAACTTGCCCATGGCTGACAACAATAATCAAATGTACTTGAACTAGGAAGATCTGTTTCCCACATCCTACACCACTTGGTAAGTTGTGGAGGTGCGAATTGTACAAAAGAGGCCAGGATCACTTGTGGAACTGGCCACAAGGTTAGAGAATACAAGGGAACTAGCTGGTGGTGTTAGAAAAGTATGATGAACTTTGCTGTGTAACTACTGCAGTGCAAAGGGCTCAAAGAAGGCTTCTACATATTGAATATCTTCTATATATTGAACATGTGTCTGCACATGTATACACACATACATATGCATGAGTGACTGCTTTTATGTGTATATGTATGTGTGTACACTACCAAATGTTTTGTTCCTGTAAATCATAAGAGGTAAAGTCTTGTGCAAAATGTCAATTTGAAATATATCAAGAAGAACCTCAGAAATAAGTTTTCTAATCAGCAATTAGATTTTATAGTCTGTTGATAATACTGGTATAATTGAATCTGATACAATAATATATCAATTATTTCGATCATATTTGTTCATGTATATAATGATATAAACAGCATTTTAGTTCTCTGTTGGAATTTCCAGCTACATTAGTTACAAAAGATCTCAATCCTGAGGTTAATCTCACTCAGTTCTTCTTGTTTATTTCTTTTTATTACCTTTTCTATTTTATGTGATTTGGGTATAAATTTATAAAAATCATATATATTTATTCAAGTGACACTACCATAGTACTATCACAATATCCTCTACCTAGAAATCTGAGATGTTATCTATATCATTTCCTATCTATATTACATGCTAAATACTGGAGCACACAACAGTAGTTCAAGGGCTCCCTCAATTCGCCCGCTGTCATGGCACATAATAAATACTGATTAGTATTGGAAGATAAGCCACGTGACAGTAAAGAGAAGTAGATTCATTTGGGGAAAGTGTGAAAATACTGATTCAAAGATCAGGGTTGGTAGATGGCAGAGTTATTGGTGCCCACATGTCCTTCTTTCATGGAGTACACAGGCGTTTCACTGCATCTTCATAATCGCATCAAATTTTATTCTAATTTGCTAATTTGTACACTATTAGAAGCTTTAATTTTTGATGGTGTTAAGTAGATGTGGGTAGTGCCACTTAATACATTGTAAAAAAGATAGCAAAGAACCAAGAATGATAGTAATAATTTGCACAAAGTAGCATCTGAGATAATAATGTTATTATTTTTATCATTATTTCTGGAGCATTATCTCAAAATTTTTGTAATGATGCTTGAACTGTGTCACTCTAAACTTGTGACCTTATCTTCAAAGCAAAATATCCAACTTTCCAGTGACCTGTAAATAATTGATATATTTAACATTTTCAAATTATTTAACAGCCTTGATATGTAAAATAGGGTTTAACCATTATTTAAGTCATAAAAAATTAAAAGCAAAAGGCTTTACTTAAAAATTATTCTTTAAATTTCAGTAGCAAAAACTAACATTTATTCTATTCATCATTGTTCACAAACTCTTCAAATTTATAGAATACAATGTAATTTAAAGTAAATGTTCAAAACTACAAATTTTGTTAGGACTTGTATTGTAGACTGTAAAAATTTCAGGCATCCATTTGAAAGTATAGGATTACTGAAAGTTGTTAAAATAATAATAATCACAATACTATGAAAATCTCCTTTAAAACTTTTCCATGACTTATCCTTTCACAGAAAATTTGTGTTGGTCTGAAATAACAAGTCAAAAGAAAATAAAAATTGTGATATGTTCAAATTTCTCAACGTTTACTTTCCAACTGTCATGTTTTTTCAACTGTCTTTAGCTCTTATGTTGTCAAGTATTTGCATTAAATACCTCACTATTTTATCATCTCAAAATGACCTACATCATGACTATGCATGCATGCTTTTTCCGCCCTCCACACACACCAGAAACTATACCTTGATGACAGATTTTTGTTTGTTTGTATTTCTTCTCTATAAGTGGCGATATATTTTATATCCAAATAGTATTGTTAATTCTTTTTAGAGTGAAAACATGATAGAAGATTTTGTTGTACATAAATATAAAACATAAAAGTATTTTCCATCTATTTTTCAAGACAATAACGTCAGGAGATTTTTTTTTTTGGAAGTACAAAAAATATAGAATACAATATGTTTCTGGAACTACAGAAAATTTACATTGCTAAGACAGTTCATTAAATGGCTTCACAGACTCACAGAAGGGCATACAGGAAGCACCACTAATTTTCCTGCAAGACATCTTTGTTTCCTGCTGCCTTTGCGGCTGAAGCATTCTCATTTTGAGATTCAGTTTCTGGTTTGAAGTCTTCTTTAGCCTATGCTTAATGATCCTCATCATTTTCTTTTGCTATCTTTCCCTCTTGCCTTTTTTAGGTGAGTGAATATTTCCTGACTTTTTACGTGTTTTCTGCTTAGTGCCCGCTCAGTAGGATTAACTTCACTTCCTGTCAGCTTGGCTGCAGACAGTGGCTATGGGCACATCGGGCACATTGCCATGGTGAGAGTCTTCCCAAAGCCACAGCCTGGACTGTCCTCCGTCCTGCCGCCTGCTCCTCAGTCCTTTCTGGGACACACGATGAAGGCGGAAAGGCAGATGGAACAGGATTAGGATCCAGGTGTCTCCTCGCCACATACATAGTTCTCTTCTTTCAGCATCTGATGTTGTCCTTTCATTACTTTCAGGTGCTTAATTAGTGTGATTGTTTTTCTTTCATTTTTATTTTTGTTAGCACATGCTGGCAGCACATATTGATCGCATTTGTCATGGGGAATAAGTACATGTACCTAACACATCTAATTCTATGTTTCCTTCCTCTCCCCTTTTCCTCTTCCGTCTTTTGGTCTCCTTTTCATTTGTAAAAAAAAAAAAAAAAAAAAAAAAAAAAAATTAATAACAATAAGATTGGGAATGTAATTAAGGCACTGCACTGATTTCTTAGAGTTATTTTGAGAGAAAAACTTAGAATATTTTATGGATTTTTATTGCAATAAAGATTATTAAACACAATAGTCAAAAATATATGGATACATGTTAACCTTCTATATTTTGAGATTACTCTCTTAAATGATTTAATTTGCTTACTTCAAAATATAAGTCGATAAATTTAACTTAAATTCTACTAATATGTCATATTATAGTCAGCTGAAGGTCTGAAATTAAAAACATATTATAGTTCATTAAGAATATATTTCTTACACTTTAATATAAATTAGTTGTTAACATTACCATAGTAAATATCTTCTATGCCACATATTTTGCTTAAAAATAGAAAACATGTGACTTCACAAAGTGCTTTTACAGGTAAAAATTTCAGAAACTCAAATATTAATCTGGAAAAAAATGAATATCTTTACTAATCAAATTTATTCACCTGAAAACTTTTTGTCCGGTAACCTATTAGGTGATCGTGAACTTGTGTGTAAGTATGTATGGAAGAAAAACAATGAGAAAATTTTAAGATAATCTAATACATTATATCAACGACTTTGAAAGACAGTGAATTTATTTTGTGTGAAGGATTGGTTGTTCTTTTATGTTAAAGCAAACTCAGTTCGATCCTCTAATAAAAAGCTATTCAAGTCAATGAAAACAAATTCAAGTGCACCTACAGTTACACTGTTTTTACCTTATTACTGTTAATTTTGTATAGGTACATTTGGCCCATTTTCCTCTTTAAGAATTGTCTTAAACAGTGATATACAATATTAAAGTTGAACAAGATTATTTTTTAGGATTTAAAACTCAGGAAATACACATTTCTAAAAAAGAAGCAAAGTGTCTGTTCATTTCTCTTCCCCATTTCTTGACTGGATCTTTCATTTTAGGTGGTTTAATATTTTGATTTTTTTTTATGCCTTCTAGAAATCAGTCGTTTGTCTGAGTAGTAGCTGGCAAAATGTTTTCCTATTCTGTGGGTTGTCTCTTCACTATATTGATTGATTATTTTGCTTACAGAAGCTCTTTAGTCTGATACAAACCCATTTGCTGATTCTTGTTGCTATTTCCTGTGTGCTTGAGGGTCTGTTTAGAACATCTTTTTCTACACCTATGTGTTCAAGTGTTTCACCTGTTTTATCTTTCAGAAAGTTTAATGTTTCTGTCTTAATGCTTAGATCTTTGATCCATTTTGATTTTAATTTAGTATATAGTGAGAGATAAGGGTCCAGTTTCATTCTTTTGCAAACAGCTAGCCAGTTTTTCCAACACCACTTATTCAATAGGCCCCTTTGTCAAAAATAGTTGAATGTATCTGCTGAGGTTTCTGTATCCTTAATTGTGTCCCACTGATCCACCTGTCTGCTTTTGTTCCACTACCAGGCTGGTTTTATCACTATTGCTTTGTAGTCCAGTTTGAACTTGGGTATTGCTATACCATCTACTTTCCTCTCATTGTTCAGAATTACTGTTGCTCTCCTGGGTCTCTTCTGGTTCTATATGAATTTGAAGATTTCTTTCTCTAGATCTGTAAAGTATGATGTTGGTATTTTGATTGGGATTGCATTGAATCTGTGTAACAGTTTTGGGAGTATGGCCATTTGGACAATATTGGTTCTGCCTATCCAGGAGCAGGGGACATCTTTCCATTTTCTGATGTCCTCTTTAATCCCCTACTTCAGCATACTCTACTTCTCTTTGCAGAGGTCTTTCACTTTCTTGTGTAGATTAATTCCTAGATATTTCATTTTTCTTGAAGCTACTGTGAATGGTATTGTCTTCATAATATCCTTCTCATCTCGTTTCTTGTTGGTATATACAAATGTAATGATTTTTGGATTTGGTGGAGTTCTTTGGATATCCTACATGGAGTATCAAGTCATCTGCAAATAATGGTAATTTGAGTTCTTCCTTTCCTATACATAACCCTTTTATTTCTTTCTTTTGCCTAATTGCTCCAGCTAATGTTTCAAGTGCTACGTTGAATAGAAGAGGTGATAAAGGACATCTTTGTCTTGTTCCCGATTTTAGGGTAAATGCTTTTAATTTTCCTTATTTAGTATGATGCTGGATATTGGCTTTTCATAAATAGCCTTCATCATATTCTGGTATGGTCCTTATATACCTGTTTTTGTCAGGATTTTTTATCATGAAGGGACACTGCATTTTCTCAAAAGTCTTTTATTCATCTGTTGATACAATCAAGGTTTTTGACCTTGCTCCTGCATATGTATGTATCACATTTTTTGACTTATGCATGCTAAATCATCCTCAAATCTCTATAATGAAATGTACGTTATTATAATGTATGACTTTTTTGATAATGTGCTGCATTCTATTTGCTAATATCTTGTTGAAGATTCTTGCATCTATGTTCACTAAGGAGATTAACCCATAGTTCCTTTTTTTATTTTTTATTTATTTATTTATTTATTTATTTATTTTTTTGCGGCACTGGGGATCAAACTAACAAAGCTGCTGAGCCAAACTCCCAGCCCTAGTTTTTTGAGGCAGGGTCGCACTATGTAGCTCAGACCGGCCTTGTGCTAGCGTTGTAGCCCAAGCCAGCCTCGAACTCACAATGCTCCTCCTACCTCAGCCTCCCTAGTGCTGGGATTAAAGGCGTGTGCCACCACGCCCAGCTTTATAGCTCTCTTTTTTCAGTTGGGTCCTTATCTAGTTTTGCAATCAGGGCGACAATGGCATACATAAATGAGTATGGGAACACTCCAGCCCTTTCAATTTCCTTGAAGAGGTTGAGGAACATTGATAATAATATGTTCTTAAAGGTTTTGTAGAGTTCAGCAGTGAATCCATCAGGTCCTTGGATTTTTTAGTTGGTAGATTCTTTATCACTGAGCTAATTTCATTGCTTGCTATTGAATTGTTAAGCATATTTATGTCTACAAACTTAGTTTTGGTAGTTTGTTTGTGTGTCTAGGAATCTGACCATTTTTCAAAATTTGATAATTTTTTGGAATACAATTTTTGGAAGTAGTTACTGTCTTCTGGATTTTGACAGTGTCTGTTATGATTTCAACTTTGTCATTTCTAATTGCATTAGTGTTAGTTTTTTCTCTCTTTCTCTTGATGAATTTGGCTAATGGCTTATCTATTTTATGTAGTCTTTTCAAAGAACCACCTCTTTGATTCATCGAATTTTTAGAAATTTTTTCAATCTCCGTTTCATTGACTTCTGCTCTCATCCTTAAAATTTTCCTCTTTAATTTTTTGGTGGTCATTTCATTGTTGTTTCTGAAGTATTTTAACATTTTCATAAGGTTATTTATTTGGGCTTCATTTGTTTTCCTAATGTGTGCACTGACGGTGATGAGTTTTCCTCTTAAGACAGTTTTCATATTATCCCAGAGGTTTCATTGAGTTGTACAGTCACTGGTATTAACTTTCATAAATTTTTAATCATTTCTTTGATTTCTTCTATGATCCATAGTTCGTTTAGGAGTATGATGTTAATTTTCCAGGAACTTTAGCCTTTTCTAAAATTTCTCTGTAATTGATTTCTATTTTCATTATATAGTGGTCTGATAATACCTGTGGGGTGATTTCCATTATTTTCTATTTACTTCAGCAGGTTTTGTGAACTAGTATGTGATCTATTTTGGAAAAAATACTATGTGATACTTAAAAGAATGTATATTCTATTGCAAAGGGATGGGACATTCTGCATATATCTATTATAAATCCATATGCTTTAAGAGTGTGGTTTAGCTCTGAAATTTCTTTCTTGATATTCTGTTTAGCTGATATGTCTCTGCAAAAGTAGGGTGTTAAAATCCCCTAGTATGATTGTTCTAGTATTTATTTGATTTTTTTTATTTCAGTGGTCTTGTTTTATGAAGGTGGGTGATCCAGTACTCAGTGGACATATGGTTAGCAATGTTATCTCTTCTTGTTGAATTGCTCCCTTAACTAGTTTGTAGTGACCTTCTTTGTCTCTTCTAATTAATGCTAAGTTTACCATGTCTGATGTGAGAATTGCCATCCCTGCTTGTTTTGGGGATCTGGGGGCATGAACTGTTCTCCTTCCCTTAATTTTTAGTCTATGAATATCTTTTATTGAATTAAATGTTTTTTTTTAAATTCAACAGAATGTTGGATTGGTTTTTGTTCCAGTCTTCTAGTTTATGTTTTTGACTGAAGAACTGAGACTGTTAATATTGAGAGATGTTATTAAGATGTGCTGGTTATTTACTGCCATTGCCTTCTTTATCTGTTGGTGGATCCTTTTTCTTCTTCTTTTTCTTTTCCTGATGTTTTTTTGTTGCTGGTTATCCATTGACTTCACAAATTTCCTCTGTGTTTTTAGCTGTGATGGTCTCTTTAAGGGATATTTTTGAATATTTTCTCTAGAGATGGCCTATCACTCATGGATCTTCTGAGTTGTTCTTTCTCATGGAAACAATTTATTTCTCCATGTATTTTGAAGGATAGTTTTGCTAGATAAGTAAATATGGTTGGAAGTTATTTGCTGGTAGGGCCTGAAATACTAAAGGTTTTTTGACCTTCAGGATTGGAGCTGAAAGGTCTTCTGTGATTCTGACTCATTTACTATATAAATGATTTTTGTTTTTCTCTGGTTGCCTTTAAAATTTTGTTTTGTTGTTGTTGTTGTGTTTGTTGTTGTGTTTGTTTGTTTGTCTATTCAGAGTATCTGTAAATTTAACAGACATTTCACAGAGGAAAAAATACAAATTTTCAGAAGATATATAAAAAAAGGTTCAACATTTCCGGCCATTAGAGAAATGCAAATTAAAACAACCCTACGATTCCATCCTACTCCAGAAAGAATAGCAATCGTCAGTAAATCAAACAATAACAAATGCTGATGTGGCTGTCGTGAAAAAAGAACCCTCCTTCATTTTTGGTGGGAATGTAAACTAGTACAACCATTATGGAAATCAGTATGGAGATTTCTCAAAGAACTGAAATTAGAAATTCCACATAACTCAGGTATCTCCCTGCTACTGACCTTCCCCAAAGGGTTTAAGTCATCATTCTGCTGTGATTCTTGCATACTAATGTTTACAGCAGCACCATTCATACCAGCTAAATCTTCAAATCAACCTGTATGCCCATCAATAGAAGACTGGATAAAGAAAACCTGGCATTTATATATATCAGAATACTACTTGGCTATAAAGAATGGCAAGCTTTAGACCTTTGTAGAAAATAGATGTACCTGAAAAATATAATGTTGAGAGAAATAAATCAGACCCACAAGTTTAAATATCACATGGTATCTCTCATCTGAGACAGATTACAAAGAAAATGATATAGGATTGATAGAAAAAAGGACAAGGGGATGGATCTCTTACTATAGGGAAGTAGGTCAAAGGGATCTAGGATGAAGGGTGAGGAAGACAGAAGAGAGAAATAGGAAGGATAAAGATAGGCCACACACACAACATTAATAACCCCTATTAATGTAAGCACTATATTCCATGAGTTAAGACACATACCAACAGTATGAAAAATTGTCTAGAGGAACTGGTGTGTGTGGGGGGAGCAGCAAAGGGGAAGGGGATTAAAAAAAAAGAAAACTACATAACTACTCCCAAGATGATTGTAAACTGTATGAATTGCAAATATGTACTAAATGAATAAATAAATAATAAAATGAAATGAAACACAAGCGAAGATATAACTCCACATATTATGAGAGAAACTTGTGGGTAAATCCCGTATCTGTAAAAACTCAATGTATTAGCCATTTTCTCACTGCTGGGACAAAATACCTGACACTGGCAATTTAAAGAACATGAAGTTTATTTTGTGTCAGGTTTTAGAGAGTTCCATCTGTGGTAGAAATGGCATAGCAGAAGGCACAATAGGAAAGCCAAGAAGCAGAGAGAGAAAGAGGGTGGGGGTGGGAGCAAGAATACACCTGCACTGCTCCAGGTCCTGCCTGCAGTGATGCTCCTCCAGCGAGGTCCCACCTCCTAAGAGCACATTCAGCTATAAATCCTCTCACTGACGAGTAGCCCCATGATCCTATCACATTCCAAAAGCCCCACTTCTAAACACATGAGACTTGTGGGGAATATTGCAGATGTAAACCATAACACTCACTGTGTGCATTAATACTGAGAGCAATAATGTAAATGAGCACATATCCTTTGAGGACAAAAATGACATATGGGAAATACAATATCCCCAAATCCAAGTGCTACATTTTTGTCTCATAAAAAATGCTATGAATTGAATTGTGCTCCCATAAAATTCACATGTTGAAGTCCTAACTTCCATCTTGACCATTGATGGAAGAAATTGATTTGACTTAAATGAAGTCTTAAAGATATGGCACTGATCTAATAAGACTAACAAGCTTATGAGCCACATTGAGAGGACATTCACTCTGCATGCGATGACACCAGAAGGCGACCTTCTTCAAGTGGAAGAGAAAGCTACCACCAGGAACTGAATGAGACAGCATTTTGACTTTGGATTTTCCAACCTCTGCAACTGAGAGAAATAAATGTCTGCAGTTTAAGTTCCTCAGTCTGTGTTATTTTGTCATGGCAGCCTGCAAATGATTTACTCTTATTTTTCATACAATTCTAACAAGTCTGATTCTATAGTATACACATTTATTGCAAATAGAAGCACAGTAATCTGAAAAAGCAGGGAGAAAAGTTGTCAGTCTGGAAAACTTATCCCAGTGAGAGGTAAGACAGGAGGCAAACTGAAGGCTAGAGGATAAAGTAGAGTCAGAAAAGATAGTCATGAAAATTTACAAAACTCAGCAGTATCAGAATATTGTGTAAGTTTGAAAACAAAACTACCTACAGCAGGAATGTCCTATTTTATTACAGAATCAAAGGTCTGGAACTTTAGGTCATGTATGAGGCTGAAGTGGGTTAAGTCTCAATTGTTGTCATAGAACTATGATGAATAAGAATCTTAATTTTTTGAGACAATTTTTTCTGCATTCTAAGTAAAATCCCTTATCCCCAAATTAATTTTCTCAAAAAAGACGGAGAGGCACAGTGGTTGTACCCATAGTGGTTAGTCTCCAAGAAACCCGCAGTTACTCCTAACTTCCTGGGGTCCGCCCTCTCTCTAGTCCTCCACAACAGCACGCAGTGCTGACACAGGAGACCGATAGGATATGCTGGAAGTGACAGTATGATCGGAGG
Source organism: Dasyprocta punctata (assembly GCA_004363535.1). NCBI lineage: Eukaryota > Metazoa > Chordata > Mammalia > Rodentia > Dasyproctidae > Dasyprocta > Dasyprocta punctata. The sequence goes on along the minus strand of RJWM01007440.1, from coordinate 30,127 downwards.
CCAGTCCTAAGACAGCTTAGGAAAGATACTGCAGTTCCCACCTTTAATAATCCCTCATCCTCTCCTTCTCCCTCTGTCTTTCTCCCTCCCCTCTTCCTCTTCCTCCTCCCTATCATGAAAATCACTGTGGAGAATCCCACACAGTGAAAAGCCTCCTGCCAACAGTGCCGTAACTGAGCTTGGAAACGCATCTCCTTGTCCCACTTGCATATTCAGAACACTGCAGCAAAGGATGGTAACTTGCCTGTAACATCATGGAGATTCTATGTTAGCAGCACCTAGCTAAGCTATTTATAGTCTTCTGGCACTAGAAAACTGTGAGACAGGTAGAAAAGGTTTGCTGTTCAAAACCCCTAAGTTTTGAAGTGATTTTTAATGTAGCCATAAATAAATACCCAGCTTTCAGAACCTGGAAGTAGTGTGGTGTCATAATATAGACCTCAAATATAGAATCAGTTTGGACACAGGCAGCAAGAAGTAGCTAAAAGAGTTGTAAGAAAAATTTGAATAAAAACCTTAAAACAACTATCAGAAAAAACAGTGTTAAACTTTGAAGGGACTGCATGGAAAGACACACACAAAAAGTGAGTAAAGTTTTATTGGAAACTCAAGGAAAGAGCATACTTTTTCTACCACACTGTTACCTATAGTAATTTGGACCGTAGAAAAATTATCTGGTGAACTGCGTGATCTACCTAAGGAGCTTTCTAGTTGGAATACTGAATATACTCCCTGTGTTTATTCTTGCTGTTTGTCATAACACATAAAAGCAGAGCTCTGAGATAAAGGAAGGACTAGTAAACCAAGAGAAGTCTAGGCAAATTGGTTTTGAAGATACCCTGCTCAGTGTCCCAAGACAGCCAGGCTAGAATTGAGAAGCCATTAGTGTGATACTAGAAATCACTTGTTAAGATTTCAAAACATCAAAGGTGGTGCTATTAGTAAGTACTCTTAGGTCAGAAAAAAATAATCCCTTGAAGACAGATAGATATAGATATAGATATAGATATAGATATAGATATAGATATAGATATAGATACAGATATAGATATAGATAAAGATACAGAGATTTTTTAAAGAAAAACATGTAACCTTTTAAGAAGTGTGTAGTGCCTCAACAATCTTGGCAGGGAAAGGGAGACAGAGATGTTGTGGGTATGGATTTTGTCAGTGGAGTGATCTTTAAAAGAAAGCACAAATTTTTAAGTAGATTATATCACAAGAATCACCAGTTTGAACTAAAAAGGACAGATATGGTCCAAAATTCAAAAAGCCCTTTTAAATCAGGGCAGGTCTCTGGTGTAGGTACGGTTCTCCCTTCAAATTCGTATGTTGGAAGCGTGGTCCTCAGTGTGGCAATGTGAAGAGGTGGTGCGTGAGACTCTTAAGAGATGTGGAGAGACCTCATTAGGTCACAGAGGGTGCAGACCTTGGGAAGAATATCATGGCCAAGGGATTTTGCTTAGGGTGGCCTCCCATGGCCTGAACACTCCCTATCACGATGTTTCTGCTACCATGCCATCTGCCCTAGAATAACATAATCAAGGGGTTTGCCACCAGAGGCGAAATCAATGAGACTGCCTGAATTTGTACTTTCACCTTTCAAAATTGTGTGCTAAATAAACTTCTCTTTGTAAACCACACAGCCTCATGTATTTTGTTATCAACAGGTGACTGACTAACCTAAGAGACTATAAACACTAATCAGTGAGAACACATGCTACCTTTCCTACAAAGAGACGGTGACTCCAAGAGATAAACAAACATAAGAGGCCAAACTCCAGAGGTGTAAAAAGCATCTGAGTGAAGAAATGTTTTTAGAATTGTGGATTTCTGTGTCTTTGTGGCTTCTATCTTCTTTTCTCTTTTTAAACAGGAATGCCCCTGGGAGTTATCCTGTGTCAATATCAGCCTTGCATGCGTGACATATGGGGACAGATACCTTGGCTCTTTAGTGCTAGACAGAGAGGAACTATACTCAGGAGTTACCTTTAAGGAACTCATCATATAGTGCTAGCTAAGTACCTGGACTCCAGGAATATCAACTATGCTTAGATCCGGCTAGACATGAGATATGGTCCCCAGCAGATGCCATAACAGGAAACGACTTTCAGGGGCCCTTAGGGGTGATGAGTGCATTTTTTGAATGTGGGGATCTATAATTTTATGGCCAGAGGGTATTGCAGCTAATGTGCAGTACAATCCCTCAAGATTCTCCCTCACTCCTACTCACACCCTTGTACAGCACCCTCTTCCATTCCAGAATCGGTCTCTATGACCAATAGAACATGGAAAAAGAGAGAACACACCATTCTGAGAGTAAGGTGTATGTTGTACTAGATTTCCGTTACTGCACAACCATTCCTACCACGTTTTTAGCTGTTTAAAATAACGTGCATTTGTTAGTACACAGTTCTGGAGGTCAGAAGCCTTTGCAAGAACAGCCAGTTGTTTCTCTTCTCTGGGTTTCTCAAGGCTAGAATCCATGCATCATAGGAAGGTTTCATAGGAAGGCCTCTGAGAAGAAGCCACTTCCAAACTCACTCAGACTGGAGGCAGAACACTGTTTCTTGCGGCTGCTGAACAAAGCTTTCTAGCTCCTTCTTGTGAGACTGAGGCCTCCCTTAGCTACAAAAGGTCTATCTTCTGCCTTTATAAGTGGGCTCCCATATCCCAGAGCCAGAAATAGCTTGTCAGCTTTTTATTACATTTGGGATTTCTCTGACATCGTCTGCTGTACCTTTTTGGCACCAGAGAAAGAATATATTTCTCTGGTAATGTGATCAGATTTTATCCACCTCCCCAGTAATCCAGCATAATTTACCTATTTTCCATCCACTAATTAGTAATCTAAAGCACAGGAAAATTAATTTTGTTATACATTTTAATATAATCAGAGGGTCCACAAACTAGGGAAAGAAAAATAGCAATTGTTTCAATAACTATATATTTGAATGATCTATGAAAGAGTGAATAATTAATCAGTCAGTCCTCTATATTCATGGATTCACCTAACTCCAAACTGAAAAATACTGGGAATAATAATTATGTCCATAGTGAACACGTAAAACTTTTTTTCTTTATTGTCTAAACCATATTATTTAACAACTAGTCATATAGTCTTTACACTGTATGAGGTATTATAAATAAGATACAGATAACATAAGGTTACAGGAGGTTGTTCATAACTTGTATATGAATACTCCATTTATATAGATATTAAAATACAAATTCATTTTATATAAAAGAATTGAGAACCACAGGTTCAAATTATAAAATTTCATGTTAAAATTTTCTTGCATTTATTTTAGGACTGTATATTAAATTATGAGATGATTAAATATTTTGGTTAACATTTTGCTATTCATCTCTAAATTGTAAGACCTGAGAATGTGACATGTATATTTCAAATGTTTGAAAAATTTTGATATTAACATTTGCTCTAGGATATTGTTAGTTTATCACCTTATAAATAAATATTCTGTAAGTACTTGAAAAGAGTATATATTGTTTGCTTTTAGAGTAGAAATTTGGAATATATATACAAATATAAAGAACAAGATATCTATGCATATATAGACTTATATATAAACATATATGAGTATCTGTTTAGTATTTATATTTAAAATCAATGAACTTGAATTCATTTTTCCTCTTTAGTCTACTGAGGATTTAGAAAATAGACTCTTGCTGTTTCTCATTATCATGGTGATTTTCTTGTTTTCCCAGTACTGGGGATTGGATGCAGTGTCTCCTGCAGGTTAGGCAAGTGTTCCACTGAGCACTGAGTTACAGCCCCAGCCCATGGTAGCTTTATTAATGTCTCTTCAGATATTAGTATTTGTTTTAACAAGGTTTTATTTTATGCTTGAGGATTATTATAAGAGGAGAGAGTGCTATGTCATAGTTAAGGTCAAAGTCAGTAGAGCCTGAGTAAATGGGGTCAAAGGATTTAAATCCTAGCTCTACCTTTTGCTGGTTATGTAGAAAGGAAGTTCTTTAATCTATCTAGCTCTCAGGCTCCTTATTCACAAAATGGGTATGACGGGCTACTGTGAGAATTTCCTAAGCAGCCATTTATAAAGTATTTAGAATATGTTCTTCTAAGAAGTATAGGATTTCATTCAATATGTTTCTTGGTATATGTAAGTAATAAGCACTGTCTTATAGTATGGTTATCATTATTGTGAATAGCATTTACATAAGTGTCTTTCTTGTACTATTTATAGTTCCTTAAAATGTAGTTTGGTATGGCATATTAACATAATTTGACTTTTGATTGTGCCGATTACTTTGAAATGAGGTGACAATGATTACATATGTCTTACATAGGTGAATCTAGTTATTTATTGACATAAACTAAATAGATTTTAAACAGGCTTAATGTAATCACATTTATTATAACCATTATTGCTAGTATTTGTCTTATTACTTCATGATTTTACTTTTTCATCTTTAACTTTTGAAAATTTTTCTTTCCTCCATTATATTGATTTAGTTTCCTTTTCTTGTAACAATTATGAAATTATTAATAATACTTGTCTTTAACTTGTGGCTAAGAGTAAATGTTGTCTATTGATTTCTTGTTATGGAATACAAAAAATACAATATTTTTCTGATCATTTTCTCCTAACCCTTAAAACTGTCAGGTTTTTATAGGAATCATCTTGGACACTTGATTAACATTATTTTAATCATTTTTCTCTTAGACTAGTTAAACTATTTTCTTGAAGTATAATATTCATATTAATAAAAGTATGTAATGACTATTATAGTCTCGTTTATATCATTGTTTGTTTCATTAACATATTTCTTGATTGTAATTAATTAGTAAGTTGGTTGGAATATTTCATAAATATTTGAAAAAAGCAAAGGTAAATTTTAGCTCTGACAGACTGGGTATTAGAATGTCTGAGTCCCAAATTTCTTGGATTCCCTGACTTCCTTCTATTTTTAATATATTTTATGTTACATAAGCTAACCTAGTTGTTTCTCTTCCAATGTGATTTTAAATAACTTGCATCTTACAAAAATTCTTCAACATTCCTAGATTTTAGATAATATATTTTTCTAATGGGGTAGTAATATGTATGTTTTCTCTTTTATTCTTCCTTTACTATTGTAATGATAAATTTTAAGCATAAAGCAAAGTTCATAGGCTAGATCAATATCTTAGGCTGGAAGGAACTCCCATGTGATTTCTCAGGTTCTAACACAGAAGGTCCAAAAGTATTGGCTTTACACATTGATGCATGTTATCTCCAGTTAGAGCCAAGCCACCTTCTCTCTGGGGTGCTTCAGCTGTAATAACTATTGGAGATACACAATAGCAGACATGAATTCTTCCGGGTATGAATGGCTGCCCAGACCGCAGAGCCAAGCTGATTCTCTACACTACTTGGACACTACTTTTTTCAATCTGTTTAGAGACAAATTAATTCATCTAGTCTTCATTTGGCTTTGTCACTAACTACTGGAGATGAAAGATGACAACAGTAAACAACAGAAAAAGACCCTACATATCTAAAAGTATACTTAGCATTTTTGTCCTAATTACATTGTTACTTATTCCTATAAAAGTATGAAGCAGAGGTGGTTCATAGGGCTCTAAGAGTAACTGATATTTAAGGATGAAAGCACAGTGCTTTTTCACTGTAACTATAGGAAATCATTTTTAGTAATAAAGTTGCTTAATATTAGAATGCAGGAAAATAACTTAAATATCTGGTGTATGTAAAATAATATGATACACCATAAGTCATGCCATTAAAATGTATGCTGTTAATTGACATGGATCTATGTAATGGAATAACTTGATAATACCAAATGTCCTTAATAGAAAATAGTTATCCTTTGGTATTCATAGGGAATTGGTTCTAGGATTCTTTATGGAAAATAAGATCTGTGGGTTCTTAAGTCCTTAATAGAAATATTTGCATCATATTTGCACATAACCTTTGAAAACCCTAATGCATATTAAATCATCTCTACTTTATAATACCCAATACAATGTAAATGTTACAGAAATAGTTGCTATTCTATATTGTTCAGGGAATTAAAACAAAAAAAATTTCATTACAGATGCAGGTTTTATTCTAAATACTTTTCTTTTATATGTGTTTGGATCCACAGATTAAAAGCCCATAGATATGGAGGGATAACAACACTAGTTATTTCAAAGCAGAAAACAAAAATACCATAATTAAAAGACACTGAAAATTCTCCACGCATTTCATTTTTGAACTTTAAAGTCAGGCTAGTGGTATTTATTAGATGAAAAACTATATTATATAGGGACAGCTCTGACTGCTGTTTCTACAAAGAATGTTTACTCATTAATAGAAAATCTAAATCTCATTAAAAATATAATATTTCATTACTAATAATAGTTTTCCATAAGTTGATCACTGACCATCAAATAATGGCTCTTTATACTTTAGATCATACTGAATTTTGAGCTATTAATTTATTTAAATTTTTCACATTATATGAAATTCTTAAGTACTCATTTATAAAACTCAACAGTTCAGATACTAAGAAAAATATGACCATCTTAATTAAACATATATATTTCTGTTAATTGACTACACATCACTGCCAAACTAATCTTTTAAAGCAATAGTTTCAATCATAGCATTAGCTTAAAAGCTTTTCTTTTCATTGCCTTCTGAATAAAATATAGAAATAATTTCTATCATCTGGATCTATCTTCCACCAAACTTCATAAATGATCTATATACCCAAGACACAGGATTCTTCTCTATTTTCTTTCTGATACCACATGTTACACTAACATTTCCAGCTGAACTTTTTCTTTCCATTATCACTAATTATAAAATTCTATTTAACCTCCAAAGTCTACCTTAAAAGTCATTATTAATAATCCTTTCTGGACTCACTTGGTTTTTTGCAGATCAAGAACAGCCTTGTATAATAGAGATTATATATACATTATGTCAGTCTCTAAATTCACTGAGTGCTAATCTTCCACCTGTACATCCTCTACAGTAGGTATTACCTGCAAGTCTTACAGTTTGCAGGTTACTAATCCCTTTGACTGAAGTTGGAAAATAAAATTATAGCATCAGGGAGTACCATCAGCCAAACACCAGAGTAAGCAGCACCAAATACCTGTCCCTTCACAGGAACACTGAACAAGAAGTAGAAATGGTCTGACCCAACTTTCTCAGAACTCTAGGAAATAGCCAAATCAATGATGAATCAAGAAAAGAGAAACATAAAATTGTAGGGAAGCATTGCAGCAGTCTTATTACCTTTATCCAACGCCCCCTACAGCTGGGCAGCATTCCTGGAGAAGGCAGACCACATTCTCACTATGCAACCATGGACCTAGTTCTGAAGAGAATAGAACTAGCTAATTAAAAAATTACTGTGCTTATCTATTGTAACCTGCTCAGACTGCCTGAGGACTGACACGATTTTCTGGTTCTTCTATTTGGGATCCCACCGAGGACAAAGAAGCAGCATGTGTTGATCCAAAAGGTAAGGTGAATGGAAAGACCATGGCCACATGGGGTAAAATATTACCATTAAGACACAGAGTGGACTGCCTGAAATGTACCAACAATGGGAAAGTAGAGAAAGGCTTTGGGAAATGAGATCATCCGCAAGTTTCTGTATATACTAGGGGATTTAAAACCAAGAACATGCCCAGGATAGGATATATGTGGAAAAGGATCTTAGAAAACGAAACCCAACTTCAGCTGGCCTCTAATCTCAGCACAAGCAGGAACTGAAGGCTGAGCCAGAGTTTTAAACAAGCTAGCTAAATCTTAAAGGAGTTACCAAGCACAGATCCAGACTTCAAACAGAGGTGGGGTTTTTGTTTGTTTCCTCTTTGGGGAATATTGTACTTTTTTAAAGTTTATGCAATTCAAGGAAGTCTTTCAAAATGATGGCCAAACATAAGCTAAAGAAATGAAGGGAAGCAAAATCAAGACAGTGAAAACAGTTTCCATAGAACGGAAAAAAATATGTGGAAACTTTACAACTGATAAGAAATCATATGACTATATCCAGAATATATACTCTGAATGTACAAGGCTCTGTAACAATCCAACAACAAAAAGATAACTCAAGTAAAAACTGGAAAAAGTCTATGTGATGGTTAATCTAATGTGTTAGCTTGATTGTACCATGGCATAGACAGATGGCTGACATGGCACTAATGCTGGGTGTTCCTTTAAGGATGTTTCTGGCAGACTGGCTTTTGGATTGCTAGATTTGTCATCATCATTTGAGGTGGGCATCATTCAAACAGAAAAAATAAATAAAAAAATAACAAATTTGCTCTTCTCCTAAGCTGAGATATCTGCCTTCTTCTGCCCACAGCCATACATGTTCTTGGTTTTCAAGATCTTGGGTTTGGACAGGAGCTGTACTCCTGTCATTCCTGGACCTGACACTTGCAGTTGACAGAAAAAAGGACTTCTCAGCATCCATAATTCTGTAATCCAAAGCCTCATAATAAGTCTCTTTTTATGTATCTCCATATATACTATATTGGCTCTGTTTCTCTGATTAAGACAGATTTGAACAGATATTTCTCCAAAGAAGATACACAAATGTGCAATAAGCACATGAAAAAATGCTTGTCATCAGAGAACAGGAAAATATAATTCACTTCACACCTACAGCATGGCTGTTTTCAGGGACCTGAGATTTCACTCAGTGGTGCAGCACCTGCCTGGCAAGCCTGAGGTCCTGAGTTCAACTACCGGTACCAGAGGGAGAGAGAGAGAGAGAGAGAGAGAGAGAGAGAGAGAGAGAGAGAGAGAGAGAGAGAGAATGGCTGTTTTCAGAAAACATCAATAAGAAAACTGCATGTGCTGGAATGGATGTGGAAAATTTAGAATCCTCATCTACTGCTGGCAGGAATGTAAAGTGATGTAGTCACTATGGAAAACACTTTATGCTTCCTCAAAAATTTAAACATATATATGCATGCCAGTGTCTATTTGAATTTCCATTTTCAAATCTTTTGAGTATATTCCTAGAAATGGAATTGCTGGACTATAGCGCAGTTCTATGCTTTGCTTTTTCATCTATAGAATTTGTTTGGGGTAATGAAAGGTTATGAAATGTATTCTGCTGATGATTCCACAATATTATCAGTGAAATTAATGCCACTGAAAATAGCACACTGATAATTATTAAAATGGTAAATTTTATGTTACATCTATTTTACCATGATGAAAACATAATACATTAATTTTATGTATAAATAGAATATACAGTATTTATATAATCAGAAGATATCAGATAAAATTTCTAAAGACATGCATATTTCAGTTTCATATATATGAATATTTTATAAATCATTAGCTTTAACATATATTATTCTCTCAATTGGAAGGCAAAAAATACTTAATTAGAAAATTCAGTTTGCACTAATGTGGCAATATTTATGATTGAAAAGGTGCTTTCGATATACTCAGACTTAAGTGCAACCTAATTATTCTTGAAAATTTCTAACATTTTTAAAATGTATTAAAATAATAGTAAACTAGAAAAGTTAAGAGAAAGAAAACTTAATTTTTAGCTAGTTTACTGGGAATCACTATCAATTGATTACATGTAAATTGAGATTAAAAACTGAAGTGAAACATATACCAACTTTGAAAAATACAGATTACACTCAATATTATCAAAAACAACCTAATTACTTTCTTTGGTATTATGATGAGTATAACATTAATATGATTAGTGTAGGAAAACTTAATGAAAAGGATGTCTATGAGATATTCCAGTCAGTTCAGGTTGTGCTTTCTCTTAAAGCAGTATGCCTGCAGAGTATATGTCCCACCTCATTCATCTGTTGTATACTGTTAAAAAGTTTTGCCATAATTTAACTGGAAATATTTCACAATGGCTATTGTTTAAATATTTATGTCCAACCACAATTCACAGTTTCACTCTCCATGACCACTGCAATAGTGTTAAGAGGTGGGACAGTTATGAGGTGATAAGGTCATGAAGGAAGAACCCTTATGAATGGGATTAGTGCCCTTACAAAAGAAATATGAGGAATTTTTTTTTCACTCCTTCTACCATGTGAGGATACAGTAAAGACACACAAGAGCACACCATCTTTGAAGCCGAGAATCAAACTCACAAGACACAAAATTAGCTTGATCTTGGACTTCCTAGGATCCAGAATTGTAATCAATAAATTTCTGCTTTTGTAAGTTATGCAGCTTAATGTATTTTGTTGCAGCAGTCTGAATAAATTGAGACAACTACTATACTACTGTGTTTTTATTGTAAAATACAGAGTCCACCTAGAAAAGTAGTCACACTTCAGGAAAAGAAAGATAGTATGTTTTTTCAAAAGATGATGCTATCCTCATATGGGGGACCCTAGAAGATGTCGTATAACACAGAAAACTCACTACACTGATGGCCCTTAGAGAAGAAACTGAAAATGCATACACAGCAATCTCAATGACCAAGGTGACCCAAGTAGCAGTTCGCTGTACTAATAAATGCCTGGAAGCTAAGGGTCACCACTTTGAGCACTTCTTGTTATTGTAGAGGCCAAAGGTAACTTGTATTAATTTCAAGATCTCAATACATTCAATATTAAAATATTTATACAAGTTTTTCTTTTCCTAATGCATGTATACATTTTTGGTAGACTCTGTATTTTATAATCTTAATAGTTAAAATATGCATTATCTTCCTCACTTTTCTCATGCTCAGTTGTTTCTGTTGTGACACCTGAGTTCAAGGTGTTAGGTTGAGTAACTCTTTTAGTCTGCTTATGTTGTTATAATAAAATGTCTGAGGCTTGGTAATTTGCAAAGAAGAGAAATTTATTTCTCCCATTTCTGGAGACTGGGAAGTCCAAGACCAAAGAGTTAGCATCACCAGTGTCTGATGAGGGGACAGTCTGTGCTTCCAGAATAATACCTTACACATCGTAACCTCGCATGGCAAAAAACACAGGAAGAGAAAAAAGGCCAATGTTGAAAGAAGCCTTTTTTATAAATACCTTGATCCTATTCCCAAGGGAGGATCCCTCATGAACTAGTCACTGCCTATTAATATTGCTGCATTAGAGACTAAGTCTCAGCATGAGTTTTTGAGAGGGCACAAACATTGAAATCATAGCAGAAATTAGCTCAGCACTTTCTACTTTCATCAGACTTCAATCCAAAATGTATAAACTGTAGGTATCAATTGGCCATAAGCTGGGCGAAGCATGATTAAGGAGCTCCAACGGCTGCCCACCAACCCAGGGAAAAGTTCAGGCTCTAATTTGAGTACCACGGTTCTTTGCCCTGTGCTTCAAAATGCTTTACAAACCATACATCTTCCTCTACTGTCTTACTGTATCCACGCCAGCCAAAGCCAACTTTATGTCACTCTGAACCTATAGGGCTTCTTGATCCAATTATTTAGCTTCTCTTCTTATTTTATATCCACTTGGAACTCTTTTTTTTCTTTCTTTTTAAACCCTATCTCAAGTGTCGCTACTTTAATCAACTCTCCCTTGTTTGATCAGACAGTTGTTTCTCTCAAGCCTCTTTTAATATTTGCACATGTGTAAATTATCTGAGAATATGATTGTGTTTACCTCTTCCTCTAAAGCATGAAGAAACACCTTAAAGGGCAAAGAAATGCAGCAGCGAAATAAACACTAAACTTCTACATGCTACAAACAAAAGCTAGCTTAGAGCTCTGCGATGTATCAAATGCTTTTATATTCTTATTCTCATTTCACAAATGAAACTAATGTTTATACAATTTAAGATATTGCCAATGTTAGACATCTAGCAATGGCTAGTGGAGCCAAAGATTTAAATCTTATGTTTTTGGCTTCAAGCTTGCAGCTTTCTATCACCTAGAGAAGAGAACTGAAATAAAAAAGATTAACTATTGCCCAAAAATAAAGGATTTGAATTTAGTACTTTTGAATCCAAGCCAGCTGAATTTTCCATTTCATCAGGAGGAGCGTGACACTGTAGGCTTAAAGTCAGTAGTTGATATTTTGACTTGTGCACAAATCAACAGATTAGGACAGCTTTGTGGACAGCTCCATATAACGTTGAATATTACAGAATTAAGATATTTTTATGCATTGAAATATATTAAAATTGACCATGAAATAAACCAAAGAGGACATAAAAATGGCCAGATAAATGAAAAATGCTCAACATCATTAATAATTAAGATATAAAAATCAAAATCAGTGAAATACCTGATTCCACTTAGAATAGCTATTATCCAAAACACTAAAGATAAATGCTATTGAAGATAAGAGGGAAAAAGAATGTTTACACACTGTTGATGGCAATTAAATTAGTACACACATTATGAAAAACAGCATGAGGTTTCCTTTAAAAAATTAAAAATAAAACTACCATATCATTCAGCAACCCTGCTCCCAGGCTTATATTCAAAGGAAGTAAAATGAGTATGTTGGAGAGACATGCCCTCCCAAGCTTGCCACAGCACTATTTACAATGACTAAGACATAAAAACAACTTAAGTACCTGTTAACTGATGAATGTAGAAAGAAAATGTGGTACACAGACACAATAGTATAGTATTCATCCATGAAAAAATTTAAATCCTATCATTTGAAACAATAAGATAGAACAAATCACCATTAAATAAATAAGCTGACCAAAGAAAGACAAGTACTGTGTGATCTCACTAGAATGGGAAAAATTAAAGAAGGTTGATGTAGTAGAGATTAAGAGTAGAATGTTGGTTACCAGAGGCTGTGGGGAGTAGTGCAAAGGAAAGAAGAGGTGATAATTGGTCAATGAGTATTCGGTTGTAGCTAGAAATACGAAACTCTGATGTGCAATTGCATACTAGAGCTACTGTCCATAATGATAATGCACTGTATATTTCAAAAAGCTAGGAAAAGAAAGTGAATATTTTCACTAAAATGAAATGGTGGTTTGAGTTAGATATGTTTAACTGGATGCAAACATTACACAATGTATGCATATACTGAAATATGTATATGGTACCCATGGGACCATGTGGTACCCATACACATCTATCATTTTTGTTTTTATATATTCATTCAAAATAAGTTTAATTATGAAAAGATTAAGTCATTGATATGTCATAAAAGGAAGCACAATGGTATAAGACCTACATGGAAAATAATCTGCTTTGAAAACTAGAGATGACAAATGCCCATACCAGTCAGCCTGTCTTGCTGAGCTGCCTTACCGGGTAACCACCCAGCGAGAGAATAAAGAAGGCAGGCGAGGCAGAGACGGGCTGACTGCGGCTGGGAGGTTTCATCCCTAGTTCTCAAGGCTAATGACTTTCTAGCAAGATCTTACTTTCAGAAAAAGAGGGAATCATCATAAATCTATTACCATTTAAAATACTGTTATTGTCCTTTCAAGTTCAATAAAAATGATAAAGATGTAGTATATATAGTAATTATGCAAATAGGCTAAGCATTTAATAAAATGGGCACTAAACTCATAAAACAAAATACTCCTACAAAATATATTTAACCTTAAATTAGATGCTAGCTCTAAAACATAAAAAATTATGACAATTTTATTTATAGCTCTCTTATTTCACTTGTTAGTAAATCATTACATGGTTTAGAGTAGAATTTTTATCTTAGTGCTTTTATGAAAATTTGTATTTAAGTATTCTGTATTTTAAAGTCTTATAAATCATTTCATGTGTGAGTTTGACATGTGTCTCTTTCAGTTTCTCTTGGATCATTTTATTTACCTTCAAGATTTGACTCTGTTGGATTTGAGGGGTTTTACTGGGTAAAATTAAAAGTGACAGAAAACCAATTCCCTAATGCATACCTAAGGAGAGGGAAATAGATTTGCTGAGTGAAGTATTTTATGAGTTCAACATAAGGAAAGTGATGATGGGTGATTTTGTCAGGTCAGAATGCAGTTGGAAATGAAACAATGTTAGGACCTGTGTAATTAATTTGTATGGTGTTACAGAAGAATGCAAATAAGAACAGCTATAGTAGGTTGCCTATAGTATGCTCTAATGTAGATGACTTGAATTTATAGGCCAAAAAAAAAAAAAAAACTGAAACAGGATTGAACCAAGTTATTCAAAAGTTGAAACAGCATGAACGCATCCTGTTGAGTCCAGTTAAACTCTGGTCTCCAAAGGTGAACTCTGTCTCAGTGTTTCAGAGCTTCCTGTGCCCTGCCAGCGCTGCAGCAGCATGGAACCAGAAAGGAGCGTAAGAATGACGGTCTTCCCCGGTGCCGCAAAAAAAAAAAAAAAAAAAAAAAAGAATGACTGTCTGGGATCGGCATGCATTTTCCCGGTGGACCCCACTTAATGAACAGGGAACAGAGGAGGCCGGGGGAGGTCACAGGTCAGAGCAGTGAAGAAGTAGCAGCAAGGCAGAGGCCGCACAGGTAGACCGGAGAGCATGGTGGAGGAGGCAAACTGCCAACAGGCGATTAGCGTAACTCACTGAAAGATCATGCGAGGTAGAAAAAAGGCACCGTTATTTATAATACTTCTTATTTTTGCAATTATCAAAGAATTAAATATACACTGTGGAAGATTTGGTAACAGTGTACAGGTGTCCCAAAGAAAATTAAAGTCATCCCTAATCACATGGCTCATAGGTAATTATTTCTAAACATTTGAGTGATTTCAGGAAATTATTTCTTGGCCTTCCCTATTAGTCCCTTGGTTATGTTTCTATTAATATTTTCAAAGGACTATACAATATGTAAGGTTTCTGCATTTTAACTCAATATTTAGGAACATTTTCTTTTTGTGAATTCCATTTATGTTTTGTAATATACTTTAAACACCTTTAATTCAGTGACATTGTCGATTTATAAAATTAAAATTTAAAAAAATAAAATAGGGCCCAGGATCTAGCTCAGTGGCACAGGGCCTGCCTGGTAAGCATGTGACTTGAGTTTGATTTGTGATACCAAAAAATACATAAATAAAATAATGTTATATTTTTACACATTTTTATACATTCACAGATTTGGAAAACTTTTATTTTAATTATTACAGATTCAAATACATTTTTAACCTTATATGCTTGGCATAAGCATAGATACATAATGGATCATTCTCCAGTGTTTTTCATTATGGAAACATTTTTGTTATTTCAACATATTTTATTTTCTCTTTTTTTATTTTAGAGAAAAAAACCTAAAATTTCAAAGCATGATAATTAGAGGGCAAAAATGGTCATTACATAGCATATTATTATCATAAGTTACTCAGAGTTCAGGATATCTGAATTTAACTGTCCAAACAATATTTGCGTAAGCTATCCTTTTCAATGAACTGAAATTAGTAGTCTTAACTATCTTAACTATCATATATATATACATATATATATACACACACACACACACACACACACACACACACACACACATATATATATATATATATATATATATATATATATATATACAGTATTTCTTTCAGCTTCTCACACTAGGGAGACTATGTTTACACATACAAGTCTGATTTATTTTACTTATGAGTATGGTCTCAAGTTACATCCATTTACCTATAAATATTTTGAGTTTATACTTCTTTGTAGCTCAGTAGTACTCCATTATATAAAAATACCACATCTTTTTTATTCATTCTTCAGTTAATGGACATTTAGATTGTTTTCAAGATTTAGCTATTATGAATTGTGCTGCTATAAACATGGGTGCATATATATCACTATGCTTTGATGTTTTTAATTCTTCTGGGAAGATACCAGAAAGGGAATAGCTGGGTCAAATGGGACCTCCAATCCTAGCATTTTGAGGAATCTCCACACTGATTTCCAGAGTGATTGTACCAGTTCATGCTCTCACCAACAGTGGAGAAGGGTTCCTTTTTCCCCACAGCCCCTCCAGTATTTGTTATTGGTTGATTTCTTGATAATAACCATTCTTTCTGGGGAGGGGTGGAATCTCAGTGTTTTTTTAATTTGTATCTCTCAGATGACCAGACGTTGAACATTTTTTCTTTTATTTATTTGCTCTTTGTATTTTTTCATATAAGAAGTGTGTATTTATCTCAGAGGCCCATTTTTGGATAGGGACTTTAAATTTGGAAAGACTGATTTTTTTGAGTTCTTTATATGTTCTCAATAGTAATCCTTTGTCTGAGAAACAGCTGGGAAACATTTTCCCACACTGTGGGTTGTCTCTTCACTCTGTTGGTGGTTCCCATTGTTGTGCAAAAGCTTTTTAGTAAGATGAGATCCCAATTGGCCATTCTTTGTGATAGTTTCTGTGCAGTCAGGGTTTTATTCATAAAGCCTTTGCCTACACCAGTGTCTTCAAGAGTTTTACCTATTTATTTCTCATGAAAACTTTTAAAATAAATTTTTTTACCAAATTAAAAATAATAATTAGTTAAAAACTATTAGTAATGGTGAGGATAGATTCTGTACGTTGTACCTAAGGTGTATATATCTAAAGTTCCACCATCATAGACAATGATAATATCGTTTCATTTTTGTTAAATAATATTTTCTCTATTATTTGTTTGCAATGTTTTTCCTTCTTTCAGGAATAGATGTTGAACTTGATGCATTCTTTTTGGCAAATATTTGGTTAATGCATAATATTGTTCATTGTTCCTATGAAACAACCCTTTTATTTAATTAATCTAATTTTAGTTTTGCCTTGTCAATAATAATACATATTTTTAAATTGTGGCAAAATATAAATGATATAAAATTACCTAACTTAACCATTTTTAGTGTACAGTTGTGTAGTGTTAAGTACATATTTTTTGTGCAATATCTCCAGAACTCTTTTTATCTTATAAAAATAAAACTCTACTCTCACCAATTCTCTACTCTCCCCTCCCCCTAATTCCTGGCAACTACCATTCTATTTTCTGTCTCTGCCAATTTGCCCATTATAGATAACTAATATTAGTAGAATCATAGAAAGACATTTGTCTTTTTATAACTGGCTTATTTAAACTAGCATAATGTTCTCAGAGTTCATATATATTGTGGCATGTATTAAATTTCCCTTTTAAAACTGAACAATATTACGTTAAATGGTTATGCCTATTTTGTTTAGCCATTCATTTGTTCAGACAGTTGGATTGCTTCTACCTTTTAGTTTTGTGAATAATGCCACTGTAAGCCCAAGTTCACAGATATCTCTTTCAACTCTACTTTCCATTCTTTTTGGCACAGACCCAGAGAAGGAATTGCTGGTTTACGTAATTTTACTTTAGGTTTTGGAAGAACCATCTATTGTTTTGCATATCAAATACACCATCTTACATTTCCGTCAAAAATAAAGCAGGGTTTCAATTATTCACATTTTGAAAATACTTACAATGTGTTGTTTTGATGGTAGCCACCCAAATGGGTGTCATGCCAGAAAATATTGTGCTCTTGATTTGTATTTTCCAGATGATTAGTGGTACTGAGCATCTTTTCATGTTTGTTTTCTACTGGATATCTTTTATGGAAAGATGTCTATCCAAGTCCCTTACTCACTTTTTTAGTTGGGTTATTTATTTTTTTGCTGTTGTACAAGTTCTTCACATATTTTTAATATAACACCTTATCAAATACGGGATTTACAAATATTTTCTCTGATTCCATAGGTTGCTTTTCTACATACTGATTCTACCATTTGATACACAGGTTTTAATTTAAACAAGTTATAATTTATTTATTTTTACTTTTGATGTTTGTGCTTTTGGGATCACATCTTAAAAATGCCAAATTCAATGTTATGAACATTTTCTCTATGTTTTCTCCTAAGAGATTTACAGTTGAATGTCTTATATTTAGGTCTTTGATCCATCTTGAGTTTATTTTATATACTGTGCTAAATAAGGATACACATTTTTTCATGAAGGTGTCCAGTTTTTCCAAAATCATTTAGTTAAAAGTCTGTCCTTTGTTCATTGAATGACCTTGGCATACTTATAAAAAAGCATTAGGCCATGTAAGTGAAAATGTTTTCTAGGCTCTCCATTCTACCAATGGACCTATGCGTCTTTGTTTATGCAGTTATCATACTGTTTTAATTGAAATAGGTTTGTCATTTAGTATATGACAATGATTCTGCTATATTTATTAATATCAAGCTATTATTCTCAAAATAAATATTATATAAACATATGCTATTACATTAGTATTACTAGACCAAAGTTACTTGGATATTGGTGTCCACATTAATAAAATGTATGTTTATACATATGTACATTTATAATATTATTTGATATTATCAAGCATTTCTTGAGTAAATTTTTATAAATGATTTAAAAACTAGGTGTTCATAAATCAACCAAGCTGGTTCAGACATTTTACAAGTAATTTAGCATATCTGTTAGAGAGGAATATTTGTATTTTTCTCTAGGGAAAGTTCTTACATCTAGTATTTTGTTTTACAGAAATCTTCAAGTGAGCAACAGCTTTTTGCTCTTGGAGACTTTGCTTATAACAGTGAAAAAACTAAAAGTAATTCAGTTATTTGCACTGTACATGCTACCTGAATAAAAGATGGTGGAGAGGAGGCTCTGGAAAGGTTCTCTTGTAGTCCTCCGCTTTTGTCCACTTCTGTGGCGGCAAAATGTAGGGTCCTATACAAACACTTTAAAGTTTTGCTTACATTTTTGACACATTTTAATAAAATGTGGACATTATTAATATTACCTCCAGAATTTAGTGGCCTTAGGCATAAAAATATTTAGGAACTGGCATATAGAATATAAGCAGTATTTGTTAGTATTATTGTTACCATAATTATTAATATAATTTGTAAAAGTGGAAAATATATGGTCATTAAGAATAATCTAGAACTATATTCTGATATTGAAATATGTCTGTTATATGTCACTGAATAATAAACATTGCCATGAACTAAGAATATATGTTTCATTGTTTAAAAAACAAAAATGTGTGTGCTTTTATATACCTGTAAAGACATAAATAATAACAGTGGCTAACCTCAAAAAAATGTAATTAGACAAAAGAGCAATTTTATTTACTGTTTTTTTTTTCTCTTTTGCAGTACTAGGGATTGAACCAAGGAGCACTTGACCACCCTCCTATACTCCCAGTTTTTTTTTATTTTCACTGTGAGATAAGGTCATGGTAAGTTCCCTAGAATGGTTTCAAATTTTGTATCTTCCACTTTTCAAGACTAAAAACAATAGTAGTCATTCTGGTGAGTGTCCAGTAGTGTCTTAGTGTGATTTTGACAAGTCCCAAGACAAAAACAACAACAACAGCAAAACCAGAATTCCCAAATTCTAATTTCAAAGCTTTCTATAAAGGCACAGTAATTGACATGACGTAATTTCATAAAAACAGATTCGTATATCAAACTAATATCATTGAAAATTCAGGAATAAAGCTTTACACTGTTCATTAATTGATTTTTGTCAAAGGCACCCAGACAACTGTAGAAGAAAAAAGCACTTTCAATAAACTTTCTCAACTAACTAGACATCTACCTGTTAAAGAATAAAACAGACTATAGACCAAAATTAACTCAAAAAGTATCATAGAACTAAATGTAATAATGAAAATTATACAACTCTGATAAAGTAACATGAAACATAACAATAAATATTTATGTTCTTGGGTTTGGTAATGCAATGTCAAAAGAACAAGCAATGAAGAAATTACTGACAGATTGGACCTAATGAAAATTAAAAGCATTTGTGCTAGAAATCATACAATTTAAAAGTGAAAGCCATAAAATACAAAACTACTTGAAAATAATTTGTCTCAATATAGATAAATATATATAATTAAAGGATGAAATCTTACAATTGAATTATGTAAAAAAGATTGAAACAATAATCAATTGAATGGAAATGTATTCAAAGGAGATATGCAAATGGATAATAGACCTGTAAGAATGCTTAACATCACTATCCATTAGGGGGGACATGAAAATTAAAAGCACAGTCTTTTACAGTTTCACACCTATTAAGACAGCTATGATAATAATAACATTATAAATACTATTATAAATACTAGCTAATATAAAGCATACAGAGAAATGAGAACTGCTTGTGCACTGTTGGAAGGGATTAAAAATGGCATTTGGAAAACAGTTTACAATTCCGTTAAACACAGTCTTCATGTGACACAGAAATTCCACTAGCTATTCAGTAGTAATGAGAACACATATTCACTCAAAAACCTGAGCATAAATGTTCCATAGGCACATAATTAATACTAGACAAAAATTGGAAAAGTCCCAAATAACCATCAGTGACGAATGGATAAATGTGGTATATCCATAGGATAGAAAGTTATTTGGCAAAATAGGAAAATATATGGGTACATGCTATGCTGCCAAGGAAGTGGGAAACCATACTAGATGAAACCAGGTATCAAAGGCTATGCATTATGTCATTCCAGTGATATAAAATGCTTGGAACTGACAAACCATAGAAAAAGAAGTTAAATTACAGGCTTCAAGGAGTTTGGGGAAGGGAGAAATGACAACTGATCCTCTATGAGTAAAAAGTTTACTTTTTGAGGAAAGTGCTTTAAAGTTGGATTATGACAATGGTTGTACAACCTTTTGAATATGCTAAAAGCTTTAAATCATACATTGTACACTATTTAATTTTACAGGATGTGTATTCCATTTATGTACAGTCATGGCATGTGAATTTTGTGAAGAAAATCCTGGTATGTCCTGTTGCTAATGCTCTGTGTTATCTCGGCATAATTGGCCATAAGAGACAATATTAGACATTAGAAACCACACTCTGAAACTCATAATCATGTTCATTTTAAAGATACTGTTAAGAATATCATTTAGAGCATCTAGCTTGCCTATGTTCTATGATGAGCTATATTGGCAGTTACAAGCCACTCTTAACAACAGTATAGTTATATGTCTTAAATACTTAGTTTGAATGCATCTCAAAACATTCTTAATTATACAAAAGAAATAGACCCTTTCCTTGGCAATTTGAAAACTTGCATTGGAGTATGTGAATCAACATTAGTAGGTTAATTATTACAGAAGGCATTTGGATATATTCCTAGCTCCATTTAATCTTGTTAGTGTCTACACTTTCTTTTTCTTTCCAATTTTAACTTACACAATTTTTTCATAATTCGTATTTTATTTATCCTTGTAAACATGCTTAAACCTTCTCTGGAAAAGATGACAATATAAATAAATCAAATTAAGAGTGAAAATTAAGACTGGCTCAGACAATCTTTTGCTTCTTACTCATATTTCTGTAGGTTATGTGCTTCTGTCTTTTTAACTATTTAAATTAAGAAGCAGAGAAATCATTACAAGATACGTTATGTTGTATTGATTTTAAAAGTTCTACTATAGAGAGACATGACAAAATTGTGATCTTGAATTTGGGTACACTTTATGGCTCCTACTATCTCTAGATGAATTTTAAAACTCAGATAATTATCATTAGTATGTCTTTTTGATTGTTTATTTTATATTATGGCAGCCAAAATTTTAAATAATGCAGATTTTAGTAAATATAAAGGAAAATGCACTTTATACTTTCTCACATTTTCATCAATTTTTAAAGTTGTTCAGGTTTATAAGGCATTGTTTCATTATAAAATCTTAAGTTTCAACTAGGTGAATTTAATCCTTATTGGCTTGCATATTTGAATACGGGGATGGTATTTTTAAAATCTTAGCTTGCAAAAGGGGATAAATATTAATCAACTTACGCCAGGTACATTATAAAGAATAAAACTGTATCAAAGGATAAGTGAGAAACAACTTGCTCCTAAAGCCATATAAGAACAGTCTCAAATGGTATTTTTAAGAAGACGCAAGAATTTTAGGGAGCTACTAACAAATTCCAATGCCCTGTGTGACTTATCTAAACAGAGGAAGCCATTGTTAAAGGGCTGTATAATCTATGCTCCCATTCCAACTGAAACAGCCCCAAGATGAAGAGGAAAAGCTTAAATACAAGAAGGCTGTACCTGTGCCTTGCACCCCTGCAGTGGCACTGACACATTAGAACAAGAGATCTATGACCGTGGAAGAGAATAAAAGTCATTTGAAATTTTGAATACTTTTTTGAAAGAAGAACATAGGAAAATAAAGATGTGTCTGCAAAGATAGGGATAGACCATGAGAACTGAAATTCAAATGGGCATTGATATGTATAAAGTGGGCTTTACACAAAATTTTATTTCTCACACTATGAAGCGTTATCTCCTCCTCAGCTAGAATATATTAACAGTTCGTAACAGTTTAAGATTCAGGTGAACTCTCCTCTTCATGAAGTAGAACTCATGAATAAGAAATATGTGCCAGTTTGTGTCATCTAATCCCAGATAGATGAAGGGGAGACAGCTTCAGTTACCCCTGATCCAACATTATGTAGTTTTCTTGTCATCGAAACAAAAGCTAAATTTTGCTCACACATACAAGGCTTTTACTTAGTGAAGGATAGTCGTACAGCAAAGATTTGCTACGGGGGGAGAAGAAATCCATTTAATTAATGCTAGTTTTATAAAATAACCTGAATCTGTTGCTCACATTTCCTCCCCTGCATATTAGGATCACAGGCACCTCTGTACAGAGATTTTGTGTGCATTTAATTTTGTCAGACTCAAGCCTGCTTTCATGTGCTTCATTAGGCAATCAAAACAAAGGGCACACATGGATATGGTAATAGTTTGGAGTAAATATTCAATGAGAATATTTCAATACTGAAGCTGAAACTTATTTACTTGGATGATTACTTTTCTCTCTCTCTCTCTCTCTTTTGGTACCAGGAATCAAACTCATAACCTAGCACTTGCCAGGCAGGCACTGTGCCGCTAAACTGTATTCCTGGCTTACTTTGATGATTACAGTTGACTACTGAAGACCTCCTAGTGAAATCAAATGTATATTTGAAAGTGAAGGTTTGTAATCATTTTGCTAAAATATTTTTATTTCATTAGAGTTGAGCAGTGTTGAATGAGTAAAAATTTCACATTAAAAAATGATTTTTGTGGTTGAGTGGCACCCTTCCCCACTAAAAACACCGTGGACACCTCCTCCACTGTGAGCACTCTCAGCGTGTTACTTTGTAAATAATAGGTTAGCAAACTATCTGAAATGAGAGAGTTTTCAAACACTACTCTTATTATTTTAGTCTACATTCAATATGGCTAGAAGACAAATTTACTGATACACAGTTAGAGAAGACAGTAGATGAAAAGAAGTTTCTGGGATCACTCGTTTAAGTTCACAGCACTACAGAATGTGTACCTTTCTAACATGGGAGGTGCTGAGGGAGTAGTTTAACTGCATGTAATCACTGGAACAACTACAACAATTCTACATGGCAGCAGGCATAAAATAACTTTATTTTGAAAAGGGCAGATTTAATAATAAATTCTAAGAAAAATATGATACAGAGGGCAAGACAGTGTGGCGTTAGTTAACCATTAAGTCCCCAGAAAAGATTTCGAGAGAAAACAAGCAATTGTGACACGGCAGAGAAGCAGTAAAAATAAAGAGAACTGGAGCAGAAACATGAATGCTTTATGACATAGAACAAATTATTTATAAAAACTCAATAGAAAGAGGATGCATGTGCCTTAGGCACTGCTAAGCAGCTGCACCAAATGGGAGGGGGACAAAGGGCAAAGACGAAAAGAGAAAGAATTAAAGAACAAGACAGAACTTTTTACATAATTCAATAATCATAACAAAAAGATATATTGGTGAGGTCTTCATAGAATAACATAAAAAGGCAGGAAAGAAAATGTGGCCAATAGAGATTGAAATTACATAGAGAAATTTCCTAGAAAGGGGCAATTTTAACTCAAATTTTCAGAAAAGTGCTATCAGATTGCTAAATAATCTAGAAGAAAATTAATTCTGAGGAATGTCATTAAAAAACAAGAGGAAGAAAGAAGATATTACTAAGGGCTATAAAGTTGGGTTTTTTTTTTATTTTTTAAGTCAGGAAAGGAATATGACAATTTACTGCTGACTAGGAAAATGAGGCTGATCTGATTTCAGATGTGAGAAAAAACAGAATTGGAAAGATATGAATTAGAATAATTAAACCAATTTTTAAAAAGAAAACATCCTGATTAAATTACACTACCTGTTTTTGCCTTACTATACAGTTGTTTGTAAGAAAACAAACAATCCAATTAGAAAAATGCCTAAATTTAAACAGATGCTTCACCAAAGACATACAAATGGCAAGCAAATACACAAAAACATGTTCTACATTACTGCCTTTAGAGCAATTCTAATTAAAACCATGATAGATACCACTACATAGCTCTTACAATGGCCAAGATAAAAAATATTGATAGTACTAAGTACTAATGATGACAATGCAGAAAAACATTTTCCATATGTTATCAGTTTAAGCATAAAATAGCACTGTTATGCTGGGAAAAGTTGGGAACTTTCATAATATTCAAAGCACATCCTTGAAATTATGCTCTTGAACATACATCATAGAGAAAAGACGGCTTAAATTCACAGAAAAACCTGAACATGAATGATTGCCATGGTTTATAAAAAGAAATACGTCCCAAAAGTTTCAGCTATTCAGTGGTGGGGCTTTTGGAAGGTGAATGGATCATGAAGTGTTATATTGATCAGTGGATCAATCCATTGATGAGTTTATACCTGAATATATTATTAGGAGGAGGGATCAAGTTAGAGGAGGTGTGTCCTTCAGGCAGGTGCCTTCCAAACTATTCCCATTCCAAAGTTGATGAATAGTGAATAGGAAACAATCAGAACAAAACATTAAAAATTAGCAGGGCAAACATTAAATCCTGTAGCTCTATGCCCAACATGCAGGACACCCAAATGAGTGGACAGCAAAGGCTTAAATAAATGAGACAAGTGATATGATTTTAGGGCTCCAGGAGAATCAAAACCTCCTAGCAGAATTTGAGGCTGAGACAAATAGCTTCTCTGGGCAGCCCATATTTATTAGGTTTTCAGACAAAGAAAGGGAAGGTGCAGGAACTGAGCAGGACATTGGGAGTCCCTTCAAAGACTTCTCCAAGTAGTAAATTACGTTAATTTAGGAGAGCTAGCTTAGCTCCAGGTTGACACTGATGGTGGGAATGAGACAGCAGAAGAGAGACGCCTGCAGCTGCAGTCTCTATCTAGTTAACTGTGGTTGGAGCCAGACGTCCTCAGCTGTGGCCTTATCTTGTCCTTTGAGGCATCATTGGCATCACAGGCACTGTAGGCCTCAGCCAGGACCAGAGACTCATAGAGGTTCACCTACTATGAATCCACTGCCCGTCTCCAGACAAGGGGCCTAGGCCTGGGGCATACTCACAGGTAAGCATAGAAAGCTGACTGGTCAATTTTAAATCCTGCTCAGAGCTGCTTCGTGGTGGTCTCCATCACAGCAGGGAGGAAAAGTGGTCTTAGAGTTAACATTAAAGAGTAAGAAGGAAATAGAAGACATTCATTTACATATTAATTAAACAAATGCTTATTTCTTGCCAGAGATATCACAAGTTCTATTCTGGCTACTGTTAACATAGTAGTCAGAAGACTTCCGGGTCCAGGGGAGCAGTGTAGAATTTGTGTATCACAAAAACAAATTTAACCTTTCTATATATTTATGCATGAATTAATACGTGATATATGTATGAAAACCCTAAAATAAATTATATGTTTGCATCTCAGTGACAGTGGCTACATGCTTAATATTCATTATGAGTTGTAAATCTCTTGAGAAAGATTAAATTCAGTGAGTTACAGGCTCCCTTACAAAAGGGAATCAATATCCTCGAGGGATAGCCGGCTTAAGCAAGAAGATGAACTGTATATAGAAGAGATTGAGGACATAGAACATTATGCTGATGACAGGCATTGAATTCCAAAGCATGCAGTGAAAGGAAGATCAGAGGTGATAGAAAGATAAAGCCTGATTGGTGGCTACTAGGACAATATCTACAATACGATGGGTTACATTTCTGTGGTGACCCAAAAAAACAAGACTGTTAGTCTGATAGAATTAATCCCAATGTTTTAGGGAAAGGAGAATAATCAGTTTCAATTCGAGGATTGAGTCCTTAGGTGGTTTGTAGCAGTAAGGATATAAACACAGACAATGAGAAGTATTATAATTCAGATAATGAAGAGATAATTTATTGTTAGAGGTATCACCGAAAGCCTGTGGACTAAAATGTTCTTATAAATGAGCTAGGAGGAAATAAAAACAAAGAGTAAGAGGGATTGTTTATAAAATTAGCATGTGTTTGTCCCTAAGGTGTTATTTGTGTGGGAGAATTACAACTCATAATGAATATTAAGCACACAGGTAGTATTTTAGGGTTTCAGGCATATAAATTATTGTTATAGTTTTATATTCCTGTTATATTAATTTATATGTACAAAATAGGTTGAATTTATTTTGAAGATAACAGCACTGATATTTTTCTAAAAGGTACATTTAACTAGTTACATAACTAGAAAAATAGGCAATGAAATAAATTATAGGTCACTTCTAAAATTCAACACAATAGGTTGTTTATAGGTTTTATAAAATTGTCTGGCCATAGGTAATCAAGAAAAAAATGTGAGGTACCTATTTTTTCTTTGGTGGTAATTAAGACTTTTGTATTAAGATGATTTGTCTCCAGGCTCAAAAATTGCACTTTAAAAACCACACTTAATAGATAGTCATACATTTCCAAAAGCAACCTTAAATTTTGAATTTTGGGATAGAAATTTTACTTGTACATGCTTTGAAACAATAATATATCAAACAACTATCACTCATTCTATAGCTTCAAAATTAATTTTAAAGGTTTGTATTATCCCCCCCAATAAATGCTTTGGAACTCTATTTGCCTATATATTTAAGGAATCACATAATTTAAGAATGCAATTTACTCAGCAAAACAAAAAATTTTAAACATAGACAGCTTGCAATATATCATATCAGTACAATCATTTCTAGTTCTTATTGCTGAGTAGTATTTTAGATTTGTCCTTGAAAATGCACATTAGTCTAAAGTTCATCATTTTCTTCCTTACTCAAAACCAAAAGAAAATGAAATATACAATCACTGGAAACTTCATCATCTTTAAAAAACTCTTTATTAAATGGTTTACATGTGGAAAGTTTACATGTTATAAATTCATAAAACCCAAATGTCAAAGGGAAAAGACAAATAATCCTTGATAGCAGCACAGTTCACAACAGCTAAATCTCAGAAACAACCCAAATGCCCATCACCTGATGAATGGATAAAAGAGATGGGATATGTATATATTATTCTGCCATAAAGAAGGATAAACTTGAAATATTTATTGCTAAGTGGGATAACTTTGAGATCATACTCTTAAGTGAAAAAATCAGACATATTCTAATATCAAATTGTTTCACTGGTGTGAGACACTGAAAGCATAAATAAGAACCAAATTATGCAAGAGATATGGTGAAACTGGTAGAAATTATTCAAAAGGAAAGGGGAACTAGGGAGGAGGGAGGGGAAGAGGAAGAAAGGAAAAAAGAAAAATAGAGAAAAGAAGGAAACAAAGTTTTGTAAATAAGGAGGGGAAAAGGTATTGAAGGGAGAGGAGAGGAATGGGTGGGGGGAAAAAGACAAATCAAATTATATCTTGTACAGGTACAAATCCGCTATGATAAATGTGATCATTGTATGTACCTAAACTGTACCAAACAATTTAGGTAAATTAAAAATAAAAAGATAAGACTCAGTGGCACGTCACTGGTGACTTACTACTCTTAAGGTTCTAAAAGTTCTTCCCTGTAATATGGAATTGAGACTCTTGACTGTTCAGAAAATCAGCCATTTCTCTGTGGTATTCCATTATAACCTCTCGAGGTAAGGATTAATTCTTGGATCAAGGGCAAAGTAAGAATTTGTCTACCAATTTATATGGCACGGATAAGCCAAGGCGGTTTTCTCTGCGATGTAAGCTTCATAAGGCAAGATCTCTGACTCCCTGATTCAGCACTGTATTCTCAGGTTCAGGAACAGGACTTGGTACAGAGTGGATAAATGCTGAATGAATGAATGAATGAGTGATCAACTGAGAAGTAGGGATGAGATTTTTATTACTTGTGTGGTGAACACTGGGAAATGATATAAGAAGATATGAGAAAAATCAGCAGTGTTACGTTATCTAGAATGAGAAACTCTGCTAGAGGCTTTGCTTCTGCACTGCAGGCCTCCACCGGTTTGGCCTACCTTTAGTCAGGCCAGAGGACGCTCATTCTGTGTTACTTGACTGAAGATAGTTTGGTCCACTTTTTTTTTTTTTTTTTTTTTTTTTTAGCCAGAACATATATTACCAAGTCTGCTTTTTAATAAATGTTGGAATTTATGTCAGACAATATGAGATAACATTATTTAAAATGTCTATGGAAGTTGTATTTTCTAGTGCTTTAAGTAAATAGATTCACCTTTATTAACCTAAAGATTTTCTCATCTAACAATACAGCTTTCTATAAGGGAAGATTTACTTTAAGTTCTAAATGTTTATTTTTCACATTTTTATAGCAAATACTTTACTTGCTCTATTATCACTCAATGGACTTGGACACTGAATTCATTTCAATAGTAACTGAATTAAATCTTAGGTATTTCTTTAAATGAAAACCATTTGAACAATACCAAAACAACGTTTAAGGAACATGATAGTGCTAAGTGTTTGCCACTTCAAATAAATGGTTTCAAAACAAGTTGAGTTTTGGACCCATAGACAAATCATAAATGAATGAAATATCACTTTCATTAGATATTTAAAATATTCATAAGATATTTAAAATATAGTCAAATATTTATCATCCTAAACTCACTTTTGAGCTAAATATTTAAACTTGTTTCATTAATAATAATTAAAATATATGCATAAATCTGGGTATTCACACAGCTGCACGCATATACAACTGAACCTTAGGTATAAAGATATCATGAATTTTATTTTTTACCTTTTATTGATAATGACTATATATGACTTTATTTTAACATATATTTATAAGGACTTACATTAAAACCTTTTATTCATTAGCCTTGAGAAAGTACAAGATTCATCTATCAACTATATTATTTTTCATGAGGGTGGAAAGGGGTGTTGTATATTTTATATGGTAAAGTGCACACTTGGATTTTGGTAGTAATAAAGTAATAAAGTATATCAAGTTATAAAGTGTATTTGTTCACTCAGGTTGAAATATTGTTAGTTTTATTTATGTTCACTCAAATCGTTACTATTGTACAGTTTCTTTAATATTCAATAAAAAATACGTATCCTATTAAATATAATTTGGATATAAATCATGTTAATAATTCACATAAAATAGAATGTATTGCATAAAGGCATAGGAATATATTTTAAAATACTAATAATATTTATGTCTTATTTGTTAATCCTTGCAAATTGATATAAAAGACCATTCGCATCAAGGTTATTACAGTAAACACTTGCTCAAGGTGTTTTATGCTTACACATATGCTGGATCAGTTATGAGAGAACTTTTAAATCATGCTGTAACTTGCTAAATAAAATATGAACCTTAGTTTTAATACATTTTTCTTCATAAAATACATGATTCTTAATACATTCTTCTTCATAAAATAGCTATTTCTTCAATGATGATTCTTTACTTTTAGGGGTAGAAATAAAAGTGAAAAAACTATTGCTATTTTTATTTTTTCATTTTTGTGCTTATTCTATGTATTTGTGATCAATGATACTTAGATATCATTTAAGTCTGTATTTCAAGCAGAACCTGTTCATTTGAATATAAATGAAAATCCAAGAAGATGTAATAGTTGATTTATTATCCTGGTGGAACAGGATATATTAATCATAAGAGGTCAACTTAAGTATCTTACCATTTCTTAGAATGTATCATAATTATTCTTCAAGCATTACTTCAGCAGTCTGTTAATATATACCCTGGGTGTCTTTTCAAATATAAGAAGGCAAAGTGGAGATTTTCACAATACAAGACACATATTAATATACCAATAACACGTGCCCTTGAGCCTTAAAACTTCTTACATGATTATGTTTTAAAACCATTAATACTGTACAATATGTCCTCGTTTGCTAGCATAACCAACTTTGCAAATGAATCATAAAGAAATAAAATATATTAACAGATTTTATAAGTACTAACTCTCCTTTTATTACTT
>RJWM01007439.1:62023-78339 GCA_004363535.1 Dasyprocta punctata | reverse complement strand
AAAAAAACTGTATTGCTTGGTACATTAGCTATTGAAAAAGAAAATTAATATTCCTGAATTGATAAACCTTGCGTGTCTATGTCTGTCAATATGATCAACCCCTATGAAGGTAACGATATGTAATATTGTAACTACTGTCAAACTTCAACCACCTCAGAGTGTAAACCTACAGTGTAATTGTATCAGATCTGTCGTTGTTGTTGGTCTTTCATGCTTTTTGTTTCTATCTTCTGTGTCTATTTTCTTTTAAATAAAATTAAAAAAAAGAAAGAAAAGACTAAAGTGGGAAAATTCAATAATTTGTACACAAGACAGAAATATACGCATAACAAGGCCTAAAAAGGGTTGAAATCTTGAGCAAGATAAGAAAACAAACCATCCACATTGGGAACACTAATGACTTGGCAGGAATGGGTATATACCAAATTG
Source organism: Dasyprocta punctata (assembly GCA_004363535.1). NCBI lineage: Eukaryota > Metazoa > Chordata > Mammalia > Rodentia > Dasyproctidae > Dasyprocta > Dasyprocta punctata. The sequence continues at coordinate 77,910 of RJWM01007439.1, read as the reverse complement.
ACCCAAGCCAGTTGCTTGCTTTCTTCTACTGCCTTCTCGTGCATACAACTAATTGCTTTTGTCTGCAGTTTTTAGATGTTTGCACATAGTGCTAGATTTTTATTCATTTATTCATTAAGCATTTAATAGAAATCTTTTACGTACTTCTAGGACTGATGTTAAAGCTATGAACACTTAAAGATAAAATAATTGATATACATGTAACCTGCCCTTGAAGATTTTGTGATATTGTTTTGGACTCAAGAATTTCATTTTTAAAAAAATATTTTATTGAGATATGATTAACAAATGAAACTTATGTACATGTGTATTTAAAATGTAATTGTGATATAGGACCTTGTGTATGCTTGGGAAGTGTTCTACCATGGAGCTACATCCTCAGCACTTTTTATTTTTATTTTGTGACAGAGTCTTGCTTTGTTTCCTGGGCTATTCTCCAACTTTTCATCCTCTTGCCTCAGCCTCCCACATATATGGAATTACAAGTGAACTCTAGTGCACCCAGCCTTATATTTTTATATATACATACATTATGAAATGATACCACAGTCAAATTCATTAACATATTCATCTCCTTATATAGCTATTATTTTTAAATATGTAGTAGAGACATCTAAGATCTTGCCAAATTTCAAGTATAGAATACAATATTAACTATAGCCACATTAGAGCCCAGAACTTATTTATCTTGCATTACTGAAACCTTATGCTACCATCTTTCCATTATTAAGCAATTTAAAAATCATGCTGTTACTGAACATTTATTAAAGGAATTCAGACATGTCATGAGTTAAATAGTTATTCTGGTAGACTGACACTGAACAAATCATTATGTCTGATTTTCTTTCTGTTGGGAATGGGCTGAGTTGTACATTTGGAACAAAGATCCATGTGAGGTGAAAGTTCTTGTCTAGGAGGTTAATCTTAAAGTGGACCTGGCCAGATAGGCATGAAGACAGAGAGGTAGCAGGGTAGGGAAAGGCAATAGGCACAGATGCAGGGGCAGGAACTGAAAAAAGTGCAGTCAGCAGAAATGTTTAATGGGAATATGGGTTTCATATTGGCAGCTAGATGGAACTGTGAATGTGGAAACTCTTGAATGATGGCCTGAACATGGCGAGTTTAATTCTATAGGAGTACAAAAATGATGTGATCAATTTTCTATCTTCTTTGTTTACTTAACAGTATAACATTGATTTTGCACATCATGAAGTCTTTGAGAAGACTAGATTTTAAGTTGTAAAAATTAAGTAGAATTGAGCGATTAAGGGTGATTTCCTACACTCTTATCTTCCAGTGTCCATGTAGCCAATTAGAGCCTAAAATTAATTTTCACAGTTGAGGGCATTAGAGTGACCCTCTCCTTGACCTAAGTGTGCCACCTTAGCATTTCTGTGTCCAGGTAAAATCTCATGACAAAAGAAGCTTTCTGTTTTACAAAGCAATTTTCAGCTTCTGTGAACAACAACCATCTGGTTATAATAAATTAAACAATAGTCCTAAAAACAGGAATTCTTTTCTCCTATCCTATAAGGGAAGAACTTTTAGGAAGGTGAATAGCAATGCCACGAAAGTCACACAAATCGCTTCTTCGCTGGGTCACCTTGAGGAATTTTCTTCCCTCTCCTAGAACTTAATGTCTTCATTTGTTGAATGAAAAGAAGTGTTACTATCTCATGGAATTTAGCCTTAATGAACATCATGTGTGCAGAGTCTGGTACACACTAAGTATTCAGTAAGTGCCATCATTTTTTAAAAGTAATGTTGGCAGTTTTGAGTGCATACTGCATGGAAGGGAGCAGAATGAGGTGACTGAGACAAGAGCATAAATTCTCAAGCTAAGCTGCCTCGATTTGAACAACAGATACGCTGTGTGACCTTGAGCAGGTAACTTAACATTTCTAGTACTGAGTATTCTTATTTGCAAAGTAGAGAAAATAATAGCCACTATTTCTAAACACTATTATGAGGGTTAAATAAATACATATAAAGAATGCTAGTACACTTTCTGGCACATAGCAAACCTCAGTTAAGTGTTAGCTACTACCATGTGTCAGGCAATGTGCTGGAGGCTTTGTTTTACGTTTTTGTGCCATTTAAACTTCAAAATCTTTATGAAGTAGGTATCATTATTACCTCTATGTCATGGAAAAGGAAATTATGGACTAGGGAAGTTAAACACTAGTTATGTCTAAGGTCATACCACTAGCAAATATCTCAGATCTGCTTGAGTCTTAAGACCTAAAGCCTCTTAACCACTGTTCTATGGGTGAGTAAAACTTGCATGTCACAGGAGGAGCAGTTCCAGTATGGCACCTCATAGGTGGAAAGGAAAGGAGGACAATTGGTCTGGAGGGGAGGCTAAATTTGATGAAAGATACATTGAGGTTGATAGGCTAGCAGGACATTTCAGGAGAGGCTATCTTTCTATTTTCTGTGGAAAGTTGTGTTCCCTTTAGACGTAAAATGTCTGTTCCAAACCTATTCTGCAAACACTTCAGGGGATTTTTAGTGCTTAATTAGCAAACTTGGGCAGTATTTTAAAATAGCAATAACACAGACTTCTACTTTAAAAGGGAAAACAGCTGAAGGAGAGAAGTGGTGAAAAAAGAAGAGCAAATTTCTTGACTGAGAAAGGTCAGTCAAACCAAACAAATACAAAATTAAGAATGAGACAGGAAGCAAGGTTAGGAACACAAAAGAGCAGAAATAACTGACATTAAAAAATGTCTCATAGGTCATTTCCATAACTACAGAGTAGGACTGAAAAGACAGAGCACCAACAGAAAGGAAAGACTTCATGATTTAACCACTTGATATTACTTGGTTAGGGTCTCCTTTCCACATGGCCTGATTTTCAGACTAATTCCTCTTTTTCTCCCTTATTTTAGTGCTTGAAACCTGAAATTCTACATTGTGCTTATTTCTTAAGCTCTAGAAAGTGTCCATAGTTAAGTAAGATTAGCCCTAATATTGGTATAATAACCATAAATAAAAATAATAGAGCATATATCATGAACCAAATCCTGTTCTAAGTGTGTTGCATATATTAACAGTCATTTAATCCTAACAATGACTTGTGAGAACGATCCTATTTTTATCCCCATTGTATAGACAAGCAAACTGAGACACAGAGAATTTAGGGAATGTACCAAAATCATATAGCTGATAAATGGCAGAATCATGATTTAAACTCAAGCAGTTTGGTGTCAGCATCTACAGATTAACTGACACTATGTACTGACTCATTGGGGCATTATATGCTACTAATACTTTAGTTTGACCTAGTGTGTTCTGTCTTTTTTTCCAGTGTGACAGGTATCCCAGCTGAGTAGAGAAAATGTTGCAGACATCAAAATTATGTGTGGGAACTAACCATAAAACTGAGTAAATTTCTGGGCCTTCCTCTAGAGAAGTGTGTGGTTAAAAGTGAGTGTATGCCAGTTAGCTTTGGATCAGCCTTCCAGATAACTGAGGTCTTTTCTTGGGCATTAATATGATAGATTGATAACACTTTCTCCTCTGAGAGGTAATTTGGCATCACCAGTTATGGAGACAGGCTGAGGCTCAAATGCAAGCTCTGAAATTTGCTCAGCAGGGCACCTTGTGCGAGTTCCTTAAACTTTCTGTGCATTAGTATCATTTAAAAAATGAGGAGAAACCCTCTACTAATCTCACAGGATGCTTGGAGAGAAATATGAAATTAGTCATTTTTTAGAAAAAGCTAGTACAGAGTCAGCACATTTCATTTTGCTTTTGTTCCTTCTGAAGAGATTTTGGAAAACTAAGTAGCTCATTTCCAAACCTGACTCAGTAGCCACTCTTTCTTTTTCCTGTCATCTTTCAGAATGTCTCTGAGGTCTCCATTCATTTTTCTCCATGGATTTTCTTTCAACATTTGGTTTTCAATTTAGAGAAAGAGGGCATTTATTCAGAGCAGACAACCTTTTGACATCCTCCACCATATAAATGTGTCAGTGGATCCAATTATTTTGCCTAAGGGCACAAGAGTAAGAAAACATGAACAAAAGATTGGTGTTAAAAAGACACTAAGATGCCAATACTTATTTTCTTAATGTAGGCTTTCCTAAAGTGGGGTATGCAGAACATTAGTCTATGAGCTGCTTGTGGGTGGGGGATTTATACTGTCAAAAATTTGGGGAAATAGAGCATGTCATACATCCTTCTTAGTCATATTCCACACTAGTCTACTAAAGTTGCTAAATGGTTCTGTCTTAAGGAAATCTGTTTAAATCTGTCTTACTCAAGAACTAAAATATTAGTATGACCTCGGAGTTTCCTTTTTTTTTTTGAGACAGGGTTTTGTTGTGCAGTTCAGGCTGTCCTTGAGCTCACTTTGTAGCTGAGGCTAGTCTCAAACTTGCTACAGTCATCCTGCTTCAGCCTCCTGAGTACGGTGATTACAGGCATGAGCCACCAAACCCAGTTCAGAATTTCCTTTTCTACACTTACAGTAGGAAAAGATCAGGTTGCAATGGTTGTTCCAAAGTATGCTCTCAGGTAGGCTGTATTTGAGGTAATGAATCAGAAAGACACCAAAGTAAGAGAGTTGAGTCATATGGTTTATTGAATTAATTTAAAAATTTCAATAAAAACCAAAAAGAGAATAGATGGATATGGTAACATGCAGAATATAGGGTTTTTAAAATGAAGTCTGCCAATTTATTAACACAAGTCTATTAAACTAGATATTTATTTTCAGATAATAGTAACAACAAAAACTTGCTGAATGCTAGGTACCATTCTGGGCTTTTGCATATATTTAACACATCTCTAGTTGTACACAATTTGTGGTAGGGAAATGAATAAAATGTTCATTTCACAAAGTAGACATCTGGTTTTGTGTATGTCCATGGACAATATCCTTGAAGTCTCTCATTGTGATTATCCCTATGGATTTTATTACAAAGGAAATAAATAATCAGACTTCGGAAGTTAAAATATTTGTGGAATGAACAAGTAGATTCACTCGAAGCGTTTCCCCCATTCCTTAGGTCCAGTGAAAACTTCTGGTATGATTCTGATGCCACCAAAGATATAGTACCCAAACCTGGGGATTGAACTACACATACTAAAGATAGAAATCTTTCTTCTCCTCATATTCAGCCCTCAAACTGTTGGCAGCTAGGTTTTTTTCTTGTAAATAGGAGATTAGAATCATATCCACTGTGAAATATGACCAGTTTATGGAGAAAGATCCAAAGATATTGACATTTGAGAGCTTGTGAGACCAAAAATGCCTCCAAACTATAATGTAAGGATTATTCAAAAGCAGAAAGCTCACAAAAAAATAAAGAGAAATTGAAGAAGGACAGCAATAATATATTGGAAAATGGAAAGCAGATAGCTCAAGGCTAACTGAATTAACAAGCCTGAGAAATATGAATTCTGGACTGGCAGTAGGGAAAGCTGAGAATCAACCTGTTTTACTGTGTGGAGTCACCAAAAGAATCACAATTGGGTGTACTATATGGCTCTGGAACTGCAGGTAAAGAGAAAGCTACAAATGAGAGGATTGATTGGAAACTTTTTCTTAAGAATATCACTAAATGTGTACTCTCACCCTATACTTCCAGGTGACTGCCCCTCTAAACCTCATCAGAAATTTAGAGATTTAGTCTCTAGAAATGGAAAACTGGGGGCTCCCTGGATTGTGGGAAGTCATAACAGCTGACAGTTTGAATACCATAAGGAATTTGGAATTAAAAAACATGAACTCTGAGTGCTGAAATCTCAGCCTTTTCCTCCCTCTAGGCTCTGTCAAGAAAATAATTATCCAAAAGTTGGAAATAAGGCTAAAGGAATGCAGCATATTCTTTTAATGACATATGAAACTTTTTAAAGTTTTATTTTAAACAGATAAAAATAATAGAAACAATGAGACCGAATTGTAAAACAAGATAATAGGAGATTAACAATGGTTAATATATTGCATATTATCTTCAAAGTAGTTGTTTAGATTACAAGGTATAGGCAAGGAAAATTAATTATACAATGTAAGCAAAAACTGTTCTGTTTAATGAACTGATAGAGATTAATAGTGTAAGTATTTTAGTTATCATATATATATATACATGCACACACACATATATATGCATGCATGTATATATATTCTTTTCCTTTCCTTCTTTTCACCTTTCCCTCATTTCAGTTATTGTTTCCTTTCAAGCAGTTTCTCCCACTTTCACAATATCTACTGTATATTATGGACCTTATTTATTCTTTCAGCTTTTTGCACTAGGGAGACAATACAATGTCTACACATGAGAGTCTGATGTATTTCACTAATGAGTATGGTCTCAAGTTGCATTCATTTACCTAAGAAAGCCTCAAGATTATCCTTCTTTATAGTTGAGTAGTAATCCATTGTATAAAAATACTGTATATTTTTTACCCATTACATGGTTGATGAGCATTTGGGTTGTTTCCAAGAGTTAGCTATTAAAAATTATGCTGCTCTAAACATGGGTGCACTTATATCACTGTGATACGATGCTTTTAATTCTTCTGGGAAAATACACATGAGGGGAATAGCTGGGTCGAATGGGACCTCTAATTCTAGTTTTTGAGGAATATCTACACTGATATCCACTGTGGGTGGCACCGCCTTACACTCCCAGAAACAGTGGAGAAGGATTCCTTTTTACCCTCAGTCTCTTCAGCATTTGTTATTGGTTGATTTCTTGATGATAGCCATTCTTTGCGGGTTGAGATGGAATCTCAGTGCTGTTTTAATTTGCGTTTCTCAAACGGCCAGTGATGTTGAACATTTTTTCATATATTTATTTGCCATTTGTATTTCTTCATTTGAGAAGCATGTAGAAGTTTTGGATTGGGTCTTTGCATTTGGGTGGACTGATTTTTTTCAACTCTTTAAATGTTCTAGATAGAAGTCCTTTGTCTGAGGGACAGTTGGCTAAATTTTTTCCCACTATGTGAATTTTATTTTAACTCAGATGGTGATTTATTTTGATGTGCAAAAACTTTTTAGTAAGGTGAGATCCCAGTTGTTTATTATCTGAAGTACTTCCTATGCAGTTTGGATTTTGTTTATGAACTCTCTGCCTACACCTATGACTTCAAGATTTCTACCTACTATCTCTTGAAGTAGATATAGTTATTTTGTTTAATATTTAGATCTCTGATCCATTTTGACTTTAGTGCATTCAGATAGACATGGATCTAGTTTGAGTCTTTGGTGTATAGAAAGCCATTTTTTCCAGCACCATTTATTAAACAGGCTATCTTTCTTTTAGTGAACATGTTTGGCCCCTGTGTCAAAGGTAAGATGGCTGAGTGTGTTTGTAATTGTGCCTGCATCTTCTAATCTGTTCCACTGAACCTCAGGTCTGCTTATTTGCCAATACCATGATGATTTTATTACAGCAACTTTGTAGTATAATTTTAAGTCAGGGATTGTGATGTTTCCTGCCTTGCCTTTGGTGCCCAGAATTGCTTTTGCTATTCTAGGTCTCTTCTTTTTCCAAATGAATTTTAGGAATGTTTTATCAAGATCTGTGAGGTCTGCACTGATTCTGTATGACAGTATTGACAGTATGGCCATTTTCACTATGTTGGTTCTTCTTATCCATGAGCAAGGGATATCTTTTCACTTCCTGAAATCCTCTTTGATCTCCTTTTGCAGAGTACTATAATTTTCAATGTATGGATTTTTTACTTACTTTGTTAGATTGATTCTTAACTATTTCATTTTTTTTTGGATGCTATTGTGAAAGGTGTGATTTCACTAATTTCTCTTTCAGTGGGTTTTTTGTTTGAGTACAGGAATACTATTGATTTGCAAGTGTTGGCTTTTTATCCACATATGCTACTAAATTTGTTGATTAAGTCTGAAAGTCTTTGTGTTAGTTACTTTTTGCTCATTGCCGGGACAAAATACCTGACACCCAAAGTTAGGGAAGGAAAGGTTTATTCTTACAGTTTCTCGGGAGTTTCAGTTCATTAGTTGGCTCCAAGATAGCGTGGCATGATGGGCCTGCTGTTCATGGCGGCTGCAAGCTGCAAGCCGCAATCCGCGCTGGCGAGAGAGAGGGTGGCAGAAGAGGAAGCAAGCAAGAGGAAGACCCGCCTTCCCTTATACTGTATCTCAGCTCCACCCCTGGGCGGGTGTAGCAGTCACGTCATTAATCCTGGTGCTAGACAACAAACTGATCACAAGCATCAGACTCAGCCCCATTAAAAGTATGAGGACTTGTGGGTACATAGCATATCCTATACAGTCTTTTTGTGGAGTTTTTGGGGTTTTCTATGCAGAGTATCATGTCTTCTGTGAATAACAATGATTTAAATTCTGTCTTTCCTATCCTTATCCCTTTTATTTCTCTCTCTTGTCTAATTGCTCTGGCTAATGTTTCCATAACTATATTGAATAGAAGTGGTAATATTAAGCATCCTTGTGTTGTTCCTGATTTTAGAGTAAAAGCTTTCAGTTTTTGTTCAGTTAGTATGATATTAGCTGTTGATTTTTCATAGCTGGCTTTATCAGATTGAGGTAAAGACCATGTATTCCAGTTTTCTGTGGGTTTTTTTTTTATTATGAATGAGTGCTGGACTTTGTCAAAAGCTTTTTGTGCATCTATTGAGATGACCATGTGATTTTTGTCATTTGCTCTTTTGATATATTGTATTATGTTTATTGATTTGCATATGTTGAACCACCTCTGCACTCCTGGGATGAATTTCACTTGGTCATGGTGTATACTCTTCTTGATGATTTGCTGCATTCTGTTTCCTAGCATCATATTGAGGATTTTTGCATGTATCTTCATTAGGGAGATTGGTTTATAGTTCTCTTTTCTGGCTGAGTCTTTCTTTGATTTTGATATTATGGTATTGCCTCCAGGAATGAGTTATTGGGAGTATTGCTTCCCTTTCAATTTCATTACAGTTTGAGGAGTAGTGGCATTAGATCATGGCTAAGTTTCTTATAGAATTCAGTTGTGAATACTTCAGGACCTGAGCTTTTCTATGTTGGTAAGTTTTTAATTATGTTTTCAATTTCATTAACTGATACTGGGTTATGCAGAATGTGTTTATCTTCTTGATTTAGCTTTGGTAATTCATGTGTTTCTAGGAATCTCCATTTCTTCTGTGTTTTCTATCCTATGCAAGTAAAGATTTTTGAAGTAGTTATTGATGATCTTCTGAAGTTCCACCGGATCTGTAGTTATTTCACCTTTTTCATTCCTTGCTGTATGAATTTACTTTTTTTTTTATAAGGTTGGCTAGGGGTTTATGGATTTTATTTTTTCTTTCAAAGAATGGATTCTTTGATTCATTAATTCTTTGTGTTGTTTTCCTAGTCCTAACTGCATTACTTTTTTGCTCTAATCTTTATAATTTCCTCCTTTGTATGGCTTTTGGACTTGACTCGCTCTCCTTTTCCAGAAGTATGAGGTGCAGGATTAGGTTGCTTGTTTGTGCTTATTCTGTTTTCCTGATGTGAGAATTCACTGCTATAAATTTCCTTTTTAGGGCTGCATTCATTGAATCCCACAGGTTTTGATATGTTGTATTTGCATTTTCATTCAATTATACATATTTCTTAATTTCTTCTTTAATTTCATCTGCGACTCATTGGTTGTTCAGAAGGGTGTTAATTTCCATGTGTTTATGGCATTTTGTGGTTTCTTTTGCCATTAGGACAGATAGTATGCATGGGATAATTTTAATTCCTTTGCATTTGCTTAAGCATGTTCTTTGGGCTAGTATATGGCCTATTTTAGAGAATGTCCTGTGTCCAGCTGAGAAGAATGTGTATTCAGATGTTGTTGGATGGAATACTCTGTAAATGTCTGCTAAGTCTATTTGTTGACAGATTTGGTTCAATTCTGTTATTTTTTTTCTGATTTTTTTGTCTAGTTGATCTGTCTCTTTGTGCCAATGGGATATTAAGTTCCCCTGTTGCAATCATGTTTTTGCTTATTTGATTTTTCATGTGTATTAATATTTGTCTTATATAGTTGGTTGCTCCCATATTTGGTACATACGTATTTATAATTGTTATCTCTTTCTCTTGAAGTTTTCCCCTAACAAGTGTGTAGTGACCTTCTTTATCTCTTTTGACTCTTCTTAGTTTGAAGTTCACATTGTCTGCAAACAGAATAACTACCCCTGTTTTTTTCTGGGTTTCTGTTGTATGGAGTATTGTTTTCCATCCTTTGACTTTCAGTTTATGAGTTTCTTTTTTAGTTAAATGTGATTCTTATATAAAGCATACTGTTGATCTTGTTTTTTTTTTAAAGAGAATAAGACAAAACAATAAAATGAAACAAAACAAAAAACAATGAAAATCATCTTGGATTTCAAAAACAGGACAGTAAAAATTCAACAGTAGTCACTATATTGCTCATTGCTGTCTTCTAAATAGTTGCTTACACTACCATGTATAGGCATGCAAATTTAAACAAACAATATAAGTCCTAAGTTGTTTCTTTACTTCAGTTCCTATCATTTCAGAAATTTCAGGTGGGTGACTTCTAGTTTCTCTTTGGTCTATGTCTCTTGGACTTACTCTGGGTGGGCTGGATGTCTGTGACTGCACCTTGCTTCTTTATTCTGACATCTTCCTATGTTCTTCTGAATCAACTGGATACTGAGTCTCAGACACTTCCTGCACTGGCTGCCTGTCCCCCAGTGCAGAGTACAGGACTAGGCACTTGGGTTCCACTGATCCAAGGCTCCTGGGACAGTGGAGAGACACAGGTTGGTGGCCTACCAATGTTTCCTGGAATGTGGCCTCTTCTCCTCTGGGCCCATGGCAATTAGACTATGGCAGGGGTATATGGCTTCCCCTCTTCTGGGCCCACATTGGTGGGCTCACCAGGGGTCATGGCTTCTTGTCCTCTAGACCTGCAGGGGTGGTCCTAGTTTCCTTATTTTTGCTGGATTCCTGGATTATCTCTCTCCATGGACTTCAAGTCTCACTTCAGATCCTTCCTAGGTTCAGGGGACCCACTTTCCTTTGTCTTCTCTCCCTCATGTTGCTAAATTCCATGTCTGGACACCAAATCTTTGAGAGGCTCTTTCTCAGTTGCTCATCACTCCACCATCTTCCCAGAATTCTGATCTTGTTCCTTGATCCATTCTGTCAGTCTATTTCTTTTGATTAGTGAATTGAGGCCATCTACATTGATGGTTGTAACTGTTATGCACTGGCTTAGGTTTGTCAGGATGTTTTCCTGTTGTTGATTTCCTGCTTTTTCCCTCTGTTCAATTGTTTCCCCTGCCAAATGGTTTCTTTCTGTTATTCTTGGATTTTCAGATATTTTTATTTCTGTATAGAATATCTTTCAGTACTCTTGTAGGGTTGGTGTGATGGTCATGAATTTCTTCAATTGTTCTTTGTCATGGAAGCATTTTATTTCCCCATTAATTTTGAAAGATAGTTCTGAAACATTATTTTAGAAAGACCACCCAAGCATGATTTAATTATCTAGGGAAATATACTTTTATTTGATTTTACTATTTATACTAAAGACTCAGGTTTTTATTTTTATGTTAACATGTAGTTTTTACCCAGAAGAGTTACAAATAATTCTGTTTGAATAGAAATCTCCAAAAATTATTAGTTTTTATTGTGTTGCTGGACATTAAGCAGTTGTGCATCCAACCTAGTAATATTATTTTAAGATTCTTTCTTAAAGAATTATGATGTCTAGTGTCTATAAACATTCTTTGGATCTGCTTAAAAGTCATGTTTTAAATTTTTTGAACATTATATTTTGTCAGTTTCTAAAATATTGACCTTTACCTGTAGACATGAAATTGAAAGCCTATTCCATGGGAAGTTTGACTAACTGAAGAGGAATAAAGCTAGAAATACTGAAATCCAGAATCACCCCCAAGAAAAAGCCCATAAAGATCACCCTGTATTTAGGATAAACATATAGCACACCTTACTGAATGGGACAGTTTTGAAAGTAAAAGGCTCTATGCTTATGTTTGGATAACAGTTATAATCTGCGACTGGCTTGGTAATACTAACATAAAGGGCTGCACTACCTATAGTAAAATTTTCAATCAGCAATCCCATTTGTGCTCTCAGAATTTAGTTAGTTTTTTTAGTCTGCCTACATATGAGTAGAGAGTCAAGCGTTACAAAGATTTGATAAAAAGAGAATAACTTGAAACACAGAGATCAAAATGAAATAATATAGATTGTCTATAGTTTGTCTTCTGATTTTTTTTACTTTATAGTGGTGCTAACACAATACATATTCAGCAGAAGCCACACTCAAAATTTTGAATTCTATGTCTTGAATATTTTGCATGATGCATAAATGAACATGAGAGTGCAAATATCTCTTAGATACATCCAAAAACAGCATTTCTATGACCGATATCTTGCATGATTCCTCTTAGGTTTTCTTCTAGGAGTTTCTCTGGATTATGTAGAAGCCTCAGGATCTAAAATGTTTGCTGTAGTTGGAAGTGGTGAGAGTAAATATTAAGACCTAGTTCAAAGAGATTGAGGCCTTCACTTTCAATATCCAATAATATCCCAGTTTATGAACACTTCTGTTCATGAACAATTTGGTTTTCAAATGAAAGTGTTCAGTAAAATTTTAGGTCATGAACTCTGCATTGGGTGAGGAACACAACCACAACCATCTTCCCTTCACAAATATGAACATGATCATCTTTCCTAGAATCATGGAAAGAATTAAGTTCATGAACCTAGGCACCATTGTACTTTTATTTCCTATAGAAGCATATCTGGCTATGTGTACACAAAAGTATATTTTACTGTGAGCAAGTCTTTGGCAGAAGGATTCTTCTTCAAAAATTATAATTCAAAAATGAAAATATCTGACTTGGCATATTTAAAAATATTACTTGGATTCAAATCTCAGTTTTGTTCCTTGCTGATTATTCGATTACAGGTAATTAACTTAGCCCTCTCTAAGTCTCAGTTTTACTCACTGCAACATACATATATTATGAAAAGCAAAATCCAAAAGAAATACTGTTTCCTTTTTTGGTGCTGGAGACTGGACCCAGGACTTTGCAGATACTATGTACATGCTCTACCAATGAGCTATACCTCCAGTCCTGGGAATATTGTTCTTTATTCCTGAACTCTTTTACCTCCATGTCTCATGTGGTTGTGACCTCCATTAAGCCACATCTTTTCTGTTGATGCTAACTTTAGCAATCACAAGGTGCTATTATTTAGGCATGGTTTGAGTATGTCCCCTAAAGATTCGTGTGCTGAAAGCTTGGTCTTCAGTGTAGTACTGTAGAAGAGGTGGAACCTTTCAGAGGTGGAGCCTAGTGGAAGGCAAGCAGGTCATTTGGTGTCCTACTCTCAGAAGGAATTAATGTATTTCTTATGGGTCCCTGAGCAGTTTCTAAAAGTGAGTTGTTGTAAATGCAGTAAGTCTGGTCCCTGAATTCCTCTGGCTTCCTACCCATGTGTCCTCTCCCTCTCAGATTCCTACCATGATGCCATTTGATATGTTGTAACATACTGAGAAGGTACTCACTACATCCAAGTAGATGTTGGCACCATGCTCTAGAACCTCCATGCTCTTAACTGTCAGCTAAATAAATGTCTTCTTTATAGAGCACTCATCTTCTGGCATTTCATTGCCTCAGCCCAAAATGGATCAAGAGAGTCAATAAGGTTCTCTAAACTATGAAAAGTACAAACACTATAGTGTGGCCTGAAGTGGTTATGTGTGGCCTGAAGAAATCTTTATCCTGGATAGGTTGTAATCATTTAATAATGGTAACGTGCCACTCATCCTTTTTGTGTTAGCCTATGACTCAGATGCGCATGGAAACCTGGCCACTATGACTCTTCTGCTAACACTGTTTAATTCCTGACAACTCATAGTGCCTCTGGCAAAGAAGAGGCATATTGTTCCATTCATCTTTTAGATGCCTACACTGATCACAGTGTCACTCTAGACCCTTAATTCTTAACTGCTGAAAATTAGTTTGACACTTTCTGCACTCTGAGATACAGAAAAATGGACCCTAAATAATTTAAAGGACATTTTTTGAAGTGTCCAACAGAGTTTAAAGCTCTTGATTTTTTTATTACTCCAAGCTAAATTTGGTAAATGACAAATATTTATGCTTGCATTCCCCTAAAAACAGTGGCTCAGTGCATGTACAAATTGATAAGAGTGTCTTTGCTTATCAACATTGAGAATCTATTTTGGGGAGCTTGTTTCTTTGGATCTGCCTTCAACTGCATTCCCTGACACTGAAAAATGAGAAGTGCTTCAGCTTTACCTAAGAAATTTCAAATGTGTTGCAGTAAAATAGAAGGTAGAGCCAGCACAGGAAGCAGACCAAGTGAAGGTCAAGGATGCTCCAGAAGTTACAGTGACATATTCCTGGGTTTTAATATTAATAGTATTTTCAACCACAATTTTTAATAGATTTATAGAGCAACTGTAAATCATGAGCCATAATAAAAATTGTTCAGGCATATTTTTCATTAGATGGATCTTTCCTTGATACTGATCATCTAGAAAACTCAGAAAAAGTTGCTCGTTGAAGATGTACTTTGTTTTGCATTATGTATGAGTATTTGCTTCTTTTTGGCCATCCTCCTCTCAAACCAGGGCAAGCCTGATGGAAATGGCCATTCAAGAGTCAAAGGGAGAATTGAGGGAGATCAAGGGAAAAGGAATTAAGGATGGATAATATTTATCATGCTGCCATGACCCAATTCTTTGTCCTCACCTCTTTTCAAGGTGATACCTTTCTAAGATACTTCCATTCATTATAAAAGAAGCTTTCACTTTTGATTAGATCACCTCTACTTTTAAACATCTCCATATTTATTAGACAAATTCCTATCTCTAGTTTGATCTGAGCCTTAATATCTACTGTGAAAATGCCTGCTGGGCATGACTAGTCAGACATGCCCAGATTATTTCCAAACCAACACATTTAAAGTTAAATTCATTGTTTTCTCCTATTCCTGTTCCTGTCTAGCTAAATATGAAATACTAGCTATTTTCGTAACTAAAATATAGCAGTAAACAGGTTTATAGCTTTTAAGTTTAGATTTTATTGGTGGAGAGTAACATTTTTTAAAAAGAAAGAAGTATAATAGATATATTATACATAAAATATGTATTAAACATTTTGAAGCAAAGTGGGCTAAGGAGATAGTGCTAGAGGGATGCTGTTTTTGCTAAGGAAAGTTTTGATTTTGATTAAGCAAGGTCTCCCGGTGAAGACAGTAAGAAGAACCCTAAAAAATAAACCATGCAAAGACCTGGGAAATAATATTTCACATGGTGAAAACAGCAAGTGCAAATGCTCTGAGGGGGAAATGTGATTGATTCAATTGAGGAAAACATTAAAACTAGGAAGCAGTAAGGGAGAAGAAAAAATTTAGAAAATGTTTTAGAGAGGTAACTGAGAACCAGATCATATAGTGGCTTACAGGCCATAATGATGATAATAGACTATAAAGAATCAGAGAGGAAGAAGGGAGAAAATTTGTGTAGTATTGCAAGAATGCAGGAGAAATAATATAATAATAGTGAAGTTTCAAGTAATAGTAGTGAATATAGTAAGAAATGTTTATATGTAGTATATATTTTTTTTTGTGCCTTTTTTTTTAAATTTTATTTAAGCGAAGAAAAACAAAACTAACAAAAACTACAACAACAACAACAAAAAAAAAACAACATATATAGTAAAAACAACAAGCAAAAGAGACAAGCAAACAACTAGCATAAATACACAACATTGCAGGTTTACAAAACCAGAAGATAGAAGCTTGACAATGGTTGCAATTTGCGCATCGTTATCTTTAAAATGGTTTCTTACATTAACAGATATAGACATGCAAGATTGATCCAATCATATGAGTA
>RJWM01007439.1:45260-61923 GCA_004363535.1 Dasyprocta punctata | reverse complement strand
GAAACTTTTCCATTTCTTACACTAGGGAGACAATACGGTATTTACACATGTGGGTTTGATTTATCTCGCTTATGAGTATGGTCCAAGTGCCCATCAATCAAAGAATGGATAAAAAAGATGTGGTATTTTTATACAATGGAGTACTACTCAGCTATTAAGAAAGATTGTATTGAAACTTTTATAAGTAAATGGTCACAACTTGTAGTATATATTTTTTAGGTTGCACCAACTGTATGTACATAACTGAGGGAATGGTACCATTCATCTGATTTCAAATCTGGTTTCAAGACATTCTTTTTTAAGTACATGCTTGCAATACATAATGATTATATTTATCATGGCAACTTGTACAGAACGTATCTTAAGTCTTTTTTTATCTAATTCCTCTCACATCCCTCCCTGTCCCCTCCAGCTCTTGTTCCCTTTCCCATTTGAAAAATATCTAATTACGTATTTTTTCAAATGCTTTCAACGCTTTTCTATTTCTTCCTAACTACTTTCCCCCAACTCTGGTCCTTCCAATTTGAAAAAGAATCCCTTACCTTTATTTTACACCTTTATTTTGCTCTTTATTTATGCTTTGGGTTGGTCATATAAGAGAAAATATCCAATACTTAAAGATGTGCTCTGATTTAGCTCACTTAAAATTGTGGTTTCAACGTACATCCATTTATCTACAAATACCTCGTTTATCTTTCATTTTGGTAATGTAGTACTCCATTATGTATATATAGCACATGTTTTGTCTGTTCACCTATTGATAGACATAGGGACCATTCCCAAGATTTAGATATTATAAATTTTCTGCTGTAAAAACAGGTATGCATATACTACTGCAATATGATGGCTTTAACTATTTCAGGAAGATACTAGAAGGAAAATAGCAGGTCAATTGAAAATTTTCCTTTAGTTTGTTGAGGAATCTCCATGTTGATTGTGTCAGTTTAAATTCCCACCAAAAATGTTGATGGGTATCTTTTGCCCCACAGCCACATCAGCATTTGTTATTATTTGATTTCATGATGGTTCCATTTTTTTCTGGAGTAAGAGGATATCACAGTGTTGTCTAATTTTCATTCCTCTAATGGCCAGTGATGTTGAACATTTTTTATGTATTTATTGACCAATTGTACTTCTTGTGTGATGTGAATATTCGTTTTGATTGTCCATTGTTTGCCTGGGTCTTTTATTGGAGAGTCTAATCTTTTTTTAGTTCTTTATATATTCTAGATATTAGTCCTCCGAGGAATAGCTGGCAAACAATTTTTGCCATTCTGTCGGTTGTGTCTTCACTCTATTTGTTGTTTTCTTTTCTGTGCATAAGATTTTACTTTGATATGATCTAATTTGTTGATTCTCAGTATTATTTCTTGTGCCATTGGAGTTCTGTTCAGAAAGCCATTGATTACACCTCTGCCTTCAAGTGTTTTACATAATTTTACCTTCCAGTAATGTTTCTGTTTTAACATTTAGATCATTGATCCATTTTGATTTTAGTTTATTACAAGGTGAGATATATGGGTCCAGACTCAATTTTCTGCATGTGGATATTCAATTTTCTCATCACCATTTATTGAAGAGACTTTCTCCAGTGTATTTTTATTTTTTGACCTCTTTGTCAAAGATCAAATAACTGAATGTGCCTCAGGTTGCTTTTGCTTCATCTCTTGTATTTTATTTGTCTGTGTGCCCACACCATGCAGTTTCTATTACTATAGCTTTGTGATAAAACTTCAAATCTGGGATTATGATGTCCCCTGCTTTGCTACTGTTACTCAGAATTTCTTTACTTATTCTGGTCTCTGCTGATTCCATATTAATTTTTTGTATTGCATTCTCTAGGTCTGTGATGAATGATGTTGATGTTTTGATTGGAATTGCATTAAATCTATGTGTTAGTTTTGGAAGTATAGTCATTTTAACTATTTCAGGTCTGTATCCAGGAATATGGGGTATCTTTCCACTTTCTGGTGTCATTTTCAATCCTATTTTCCAAGTGATGTAAATTTCCTTGCAGAAGTCTTTAACTTGCATGGTTGGCCCAACTGCTAAGTATTTAAATTTCTTGATGTTACTGTGAATGGTGTTGTTTTCTTAATTTCTTTCTCAGTAAGTTCCTTGTAAGTGTCAAGTAATGTTGATTTTTATATGTTTTTATATGATTTTGTATACTGCTATATTGCTGAATTTGGTTATTAATTCTAAGAGTCGGATAGTGGAAGTTTTTGAATCTTATAAATAGAAGATCTTGTCATTAGCAAATAAGGAAACAGTACTTTTATTTTTTGCTTTCCTATACATAGCCCTTTTAATTCTTTCTCTTGCCTGATTGCTGTGGCTGTCTTGAGAACTATGTTGAACTAGAATGGTGTTGGTCCAGTCTTTATTTTGTTCTCGATTTTAGAGGAAAATCCTTTAAGTTTTCCCCCATTTAATATGATGCTGGCAATAAGTTTGTCACAAATGGCTTTTATCAGATAGAGAAAAGGTCTTTTCTGTATCTATTTTCTTCAGGGTCTCATCATGAATAAATTTTGGATATTGTCAAAGGCTTTTTCTTCATCTATTGAATTAATAGTGTAATTATTATCTTGCTTCTGTTTATTGATCTGTTAATGAACAATCCTTACATCCCTGGGTTGATGTTTACTTGGCCATGATGTATGATCTTTTTGATGATTTGTTGCATTCTGTCTGCATCTTGTTGAGGAATTTTGTACCTATGTTCATTAAAGAGATAGACCCGTGGAACTCATCCTTCGTTGGAACCTTGTCTGATTTTGAAAAATGGAAAATGCTAGCTTTCAGGAATGCCATTGTTAGTACTCCTTCCCCTTCAATTTCATTCAGATTGTGAATATTGGTATTAGATTTTCCTTGTGGTTCCTGTAGAATTTGTGGGTGATTTCATCAACTCCAAAGATTTTCTTACTTGACAACTTGGTACATTTTTATTACTGCTTCAAATTCATTTCCTGTTTTTTCAATTATTCAGGATTTTTAAGTCTTCTTGGTTCTGTTCTGGTACTTCATATGTATCAAGAGATTCCTCCATTGCTTCTGAATTCTCCAATTTATTGGCATACAGATTCGTGAAGCAGCTGCTAATAATCTGGATTTTGACAGTGCCCATTGTGATTTTACCTTTGTCATCTAGTTGCAGTGATTCATATCTCTTTCTTTTCCTTTCCAAAGTAAGATTGGCTAATAGTCTATTTTGCTTATTCTTTCAAAGAAACATCTCTTTGATTCATTGATTCTTTGTAGCTTTTTTAAAATTTTATTTCAAAGATAGTGAAATGCAACAAAAGATAACAGAACAATCAAAACAAAGCAGTAGAACTGGCATAGAACTTCAGACAGAGACACTATGAAAACAATAGCTACTATATTCTATGTTATTACTTTCAGAACAGTTGACCTTTCCATCAGGCATAGCAAAAACAAACCAAAAACAAAACACAATAAAACCAATAAAAACAGGATGTGAAATGAAAAAAAAAAGGAAACGAAAAATAAACAAAATTAAGTAAAGCAATGACAATAATATTGGGGCTCAAAGACAAGACAGAGGACAATCCCACCTATTTGCCACACTAGAAAATGTCATCTACCCAAGAAATACTGAGACTGTGGGCACCAGGCCTGCAAAACAATCCAGCAATAAAAGTATTTGTAACCCAGTTGTCATGAACCCAGCAGGTCCTCCGGGCAGGCAGGATGCGCGGGGCCGGGGGGGGGGGCAGGGGGGGAAGAGGTCCTTGATTAATAGCCCGCGCGCCGGCAGGCCTATGGGACACCACTCTTTCTCTCCCCCTGGGTTCCGCACAGTGGGGGTCGCGCAGACTCACCAGGGAGGCGGGCTGGCTTGCCTCTTGTTGCGGCCTCTCACCCCAACATGGAGGGTTCGCAGAAGGCACATAATTCTCCCCCTGGGTTCCGCGCGGTGGAGGTCGCGCAGACTCACCAGGGAGGTGGGGATTCTTTGTAGCTTTTATTTAGTCTCCATTTTATTGATTTTTGCTCTGATCTTCATAATGTCCTTTCTTATACTAGTTCTGGATTTGGAATGATCTTGTTCTTCTAGGACCCTGAGGTTCACAATTAGGTTACTTATGTGGCCTTGCTGTTTTTCAGATGTGGTCATTCATAGCTGTAAGTGTTCCTCTTATGTCTGTTTTCATCGTGTCCCTTAAGTTTTGAAATATTGTAGTGGCATTTTCATTTAATTCTAAGGACTGTCTTATTTCTTTTTTAATTTCTTCTATGATCCATTGATTACTCCACAGTGTGATATTCAATGTCCATGCACTTGCATGATTTCTGTGGTTTCGTTTGTCTTTGATTTCTAGTTTCATTGCATTATGACTTGATAATATGTATGAGAAAATTTCAGTTCTTTTGCATTCACTTAAGTATGCTTTGCTGGCTAGTATGTGGTCTGTTTTAGAGAAAGTTTCACTTGGTGGCAAGAATAATATGTATTCTGTTGTTGATTAGAACACTGTATGTATGTATTAATTCCATTTGTTCGAAGATTTCATTCAGTTTTGAATTTTGTTCATTTTTTCTTTAGTTGATGTATCTGTGAAAGTGAGGTATTGAGTTTTCTCACTCTGATTTTATTGATATTTATATAATATTTTATGTCCAGTTGTGTTTGTTTTATGAAGTTAGGTGCACCATTGTTTGGTGCATATATATTTATATTTTTTCTCTTCCTGTTGAATGATTGATTCCCTTAACCAGAATGTAGAGAACTTCCTTGCCTCTTGTGATGTGTTTTGTCTTAAAGTCCAGTTTGTCTGAAAATATGATAGCTACCTGTTATGGTTTATATCTAGATGTCTCTTCAAAACCTCATGTGCTCAGAGGCTGGCTTCTGGGGAGTTGATTGGATCATAGTTGTGGGATACTCATTAGTGGATTAGTCCATTGCTGAGTTATGACTAAATGTGATGCTCATCAGTGGATTAGATGAGTTTATAGCTAGATGTGACATTTGGAAGTGCAGCCTGTTGGGAAAAGGTGGATCATTGTGGATCAGGACTGAAAGTGTGTATAACTTTCCTCCATTTTTGATCCTTTCATATTTCCTGCCCACCATGCCATGAACTGCTTCTCCTCTGCCCTGCCACTCTCCTGTACTGCACTGATTTAGAACCAGCTGACTATGGACTTAAACTTCTACAAACAGTGAACCAAAATAAACCTCTCTGCCTTTAAGTTTCAAGTGTTGCATATTTTGTCCTAGCATCAAGAAATAATTAAAACACTACTCCTGATTGTTTTACGGGTTCCTATCGAATAGACTATTGTTCTCCATCCTTTGATGTATTGTCAACGAATTTCTTTCTGGGTTAATGAGTTTCTTATAAAAGCATACTATTGCATGTTGTTTATTTTTTTGATGCATTCTGCTAATCTATGTCTTCTGATCAGTGAGTTAAGACCATTCAGAGTGATCATTATAACGGACAGGTACTTACTTATTTCTGTTATTGTATTATTTTCCTGTTGTTGATTCCCTTTCTTTCCCTTCTGCTTAATTTCTCACCCTACCTGATGCATTCACTCTTCTGGGGTCTTTTGTCATTGTCATCCTCATTGTCTCTGTCTTGGTTACTTTTTGCTCATTGCCGAGACGAAATACCTGACACCCAAAATTAGGGAAGGAAAGGTTTATTCTTACAGTTTCTCGGGAGTTTCAGTCCATACTTAAGTTGGCTCCAAGATAGCGTGGCATGGTGGGCCTGCTGTTCATGGCGGCTGCAAGCTGCAAGCCGCAAGCTGCACTGACGAGAGAGAGAGAGAGAGAGAGAGAGAAAGAGAGAGAGAGAGAGAGAGAAAGGCGGAAGAGGAAGCAGAAGACCCGCCTTCCCTTACACTATATGTCAGCTCCACCCCTGGGCGGGCACAGCAAACCGAACACAAGCAAGCGCCAGACTTAGCCCCATCAAAAGTATGTGAGGACTTGGGGGTACATAGCATATCACCCAATACAGTCTCTTTCTAGTATATGTTTGATAGTTTTTTGGAGTGCGGCATTAGTGGTCATGGATATATTTAGATGCTCTTTATCATAAAATATCTTATTTTTCAAACAATTTGAAAAATAATTTTGCAGGTTATATCAGTCTGGGTTTGAAGTTATTTTTTTTAAAGTTTTAAACATTGCACTCCAAAGTGTCTTGGCCTTTAAATTCTGTGTTGTGAAGTTTGTTGTAATTTTCATGGGATTTCTTTTATAAGTCATTAGTTGCTTTACTCTAACGGCCTCTAATATTCTGTTCTTGGGGATTTCTGGTATTTTTGACTATGATGCTTCTTGTGCTCATTCTTTTTTGGCTATGATTATTTGAGTTTATACATGCATCGTTTATCTGTATGCTAAATTCTTTTTCCATGTCTGGAAAGTTTTCTGCAATTACTCTTGTGAACATATTTTTATACCCTTGTGTTGTCTTCAGATTTTTCACTAATTCCAACTAATTATAGATTATTCTTCTTTGAATCAACTAGCAGCTGTTAGATCCACTTTTCAATTTCTGCTGCTATTTTTATGGTATCTCTCTTTAATTGATCACCAATCATTTCCCTATCTTCTAGAACTGACACTCTGTGCTCACACTGATTTCTTTTGCTTCCCATATGCTCAATAAAATTTTTCTGTAAACCTCAGTTCATGGCTTCTGTCCAAATCAAGAGTCATCCTCACTCATATTGGTATACAGAACACAAATTAGACCACTGGTCTTTGGATACATTTGGGTGGGGGATTAAGCAAACAGCTAGACTCAATGCCATTGATTTCAGATACCGCTACCACTGAAAGCCAGACCTGCTAAACCTGGCCTCCCACAACAGAACGCAAATGCCATGTCCTTCCTGACCTAACTGAACTTCTCAAGGTATTTGAGAGGATCTATGTCTGGCCCTCACCCTCTCCCCATCTGTTTCCTGTGACTGTCTCTCACGCAGTCTCTTTTGAAGACTAACACTTCAGTCCCAGAGTAAAGCTGAAGTATAGGTATTCCATGGCTCAGTTTCACATGAGCAAACCTCTTCCCAAAACTGTGCCTGATTAAACTCTCTGATAAAATGGCAGGTGCTGCACTGTATTCCTTCCCCAGCTCTATCCTACCATGCAGAAGTCACTCTGGGGGTAATACCCAGAGTGCTCTTTAGTTTATTCCAACTGTGGTCTTTTCTTGGGTTAACCCTGTTGACCCATCCATTATTTCTCCCTGAAGCTACAGAATCTTTTGGGTGGACTTATGTCTTCTTTAGGGCATTAACCTCTTCCTCAATCAGATCCTTGATTGATAGTCACTTTTTCAGTCCTGTGCTGATGGGAACCAAGCTGCAGAACGAGTTAGGTGTTGGTGGTTTGAAGCCTATTGCAGGCAGGGTCCCCTTGGCACAGCAGTGTGCTGGGTCTTCCTCAACACATTCTTTTTTTTTTTTTGTACCGGGGATCAAACTCACAACCTCGCACCTGCCAGGCAGGTACTTTGGCCACTGAGATAAATCTCTGGCCCTAGTTTTTGAGACAGGGTCTCACTATGCAGTTCAGGCTGGCCTTGAACTTACTTTGTAGCCCAGGATGGTCTTGAACTCACAACAGTCCTCCTGCCTCAGCCTACAGAGTGCTGGGATTAAAGGCATGTGCCACCGTGCCTGGTTCTCAACACATTCTTGATTCTTTTCTTTTACTTCACTCCCACAGCAAATCCATTATTAAAGTTTATGTTTTAATTATATTATCTTATTAGTACATGTTTGCATTCATCTTGGGGAGTAGGTATATGTATTTAATACAACTTGTTTCTTTTTTTATTGCTCTTTCCCTTCCCACCTCCCTCCCTCCACCTCTAAATCCCCTTCCCCCATTTTCATTGTTGCTATTATTAGCTCATGCTTATGACATACAATGTTTATATTCAATTAAAATATTATGTTCCTGTACATGACAAATCTTAATTCTTCTTACTTTCCCTCTCCATCTTTCCTTCCCCTCTCTATCTTCCTCTCCCCTCTCCCTCAGTCTCCTAGAACTCTTCCCATTTGCTAGAGATCTATCCTCTTGTTCCCTTCTACTATGGTTTATACATTGTGTCAACTCGAGAAGTCTAGCAGCTTAATCAAGTAACTCAGCAGCTCTACATCCTGGGGTGTAGAGGACAAGCAGTTACCTGGCCATTGTGTCAATTTGAGAAGGTCAAAAGTTTAGCTGAGAGACTCAGCAGGGAGCCAGGGGTCTTACTTGGTAAACATCCTCATCTTGTACAAAGGAAGGCAAGCATGTTTGTGAATGCTACACTCACCCTGGGTGGGGGGGGAGGGGATGCCCTGTGTACTATATAAAGGAGGAGAAGTGGCTTGCTCTTGCCCCTCTTTTACTCTGGCTGATTTTGCTTGGCTGCTGCCTTGAAGTGTTGTTCCTGTGCCATGCCACCCTGCCTTGGAGCCAGCTGATTGTGGACTGAAACCTCCAAGAACTGTAAGCTAAATAAACCTTTCCTTCCCTAATTTTGGGTGTCAAGTGTTTTGTCTCAGCAACGAGGGAAAAGTAACCAAGACACCTTCTATCCACCTTTATTGTAATTTGTACTATGCCTTACTCAAATACAAGCAGTATTTAAGCTTGTGTGTCTGATTTATTTCAAGGAAAATTTTAGAGTTTATTGATGTTCTTAGGTGAAAATTGAGAAAAAGAAAATGTCTGGTCAAAAAAGAAGCATGGGACAAAAATTACATGTTTAGTAGGATTAATCAGATCACAGATTACTTCTCAAAGAATCCAATTAAAAACAGTATCGATCATTAACTATCACCTTTGAAATGACCTTGCCCTACTCCCTATCTCCTGGCCTAAATTCTGTCAACCCAATTTTATGCCTCCACAGTTTCTTGTTATTGATCTTCATAGTAGCTATCACAAGTTGTGGGTATGTATTTCTTCACATGGTTATTTAATATCTGTTCTCACTTGGCTATTAGCTTAAATGAATGGAAAGACCAAATCTTACTTGTCTTTCTATCTCTAGTGCCCATCCCAGTGCCTTGGTCATAAAATATATTCAGTGCTCGATTAATGAAAACATCAGTGAATATAATTTATATAAGGGTATAATACATAGGAATATAATGTATAATATATATATATATATATATATATATATATATATACATTTTTTTTCTTTTGACGTGTCCTGGAACACTGACAAAAAATGAGACTAGACATAGGAAAAATATCTTTGTCCAAATTTTCTTAAATCCAGAAATAAGTCTAAGAGTAACATTATCTCATTTTTTACTTTCAGTTTGTGTTAGGTTATTTTCTCATTACTGGGTCAAAATAGTTGATGTCCAAAGTTAAGAGAGGAAGGATTTATTTCAGTTCACAATTTGCAGAGGTTTTAGTCTATAGTTGACTCATCCTAAAGCAGGGTGGCATGTCAGAGTGTCATCACAGAGGGGAAATAGTCCATGGCAAGCAGGCAGGAGACAGTGAAGCAGCAAGCAGTAACAGCAAATTTGCTTCCCCCTCTCCCTTTATATTCCACCCAGGCTAAATGTCCATTGATTGATGCCATCCACACCCAGGGTGAGGCTACC
Source organism: Dasyprocta punctata (assembly GCA_004363535.1). Lineage (NCBI taxonomy): Eukaryota > Metazoa > Chordata > Mammalia > Rodentia > Dasyproctidae > Dasyprocta > Dasyprocta punctata. The sequence continues at coordinate 52,302 of RJWM01007439.1, read as the reverse complement.
ATTATCCATGTCCAAAACTATGCTAATTCCTACCAGTGGACTAATTTAGTGCTACACATTCTTAATGTAATATCAAATGCCCTAGATCAAGCCAGGTTCTAAAAGCCCTACCTATTAGTGCATGAGGCTTTGGGGAGACATCTAGATACATACCATAATAATCTTCCCCATTCCCAAAAAGACTCATACACATTCCATTATGCCAAAAGCATTTAGTGCATTTCTAAGAGTTGCCAAAGTCTTAACAGTTCCAGGGTTCCTGAAAAGTCCAAGTCCAAAGTCTCCTCTCAGATTTAAGGCAATTTCTTAGCTGTGAGCCCCATAAAAGTGAAAAGAACTTTAAATACTTTCAACATACAATGGTACAAGATAAATATTTTCATTGGAAAAGGTACAAATAAAGGGATAGAAAGGAATAAAACCAAGCAAGTCCAAAATTCAACAGGGCAAACATTAAGTCCCATAGTTTCATGTCCAGTATCCAGGGTAATCTTTGACAAAATGTGAACTTCAGAGGGCTTGGGTAGCTCCACCTCTGTCACACTCCTGGTGGTTTCAGCTCTCATGGCTTCTCTCTAGGGCCAACTTTGCTCACTCCTTGCAGCTTTCCTCAGAAATTCCACATTCCTGGACTTTTCAACATTCTGTGGTCTCTGCTCCACCTTCAGCTTAACACTCACAGCTTCACACAGTCTTTACATGGGCACATTCCCTGGACTCCCAAGCCTTCTGAAATCTGGATGGAAGTCTTCCTGATGCCACAATTCAGGCATTCTGCATGAGCCTAAAACCAACACCACATGGATGATACCAAAGTCTGCCACCAGCTGAAATAGTAGCCAGGCTTCCTTCTTTCTTGGCTGAAGGAGTTTAGTACCTGGATTGCTAAGTGCTATGACCCAAGTCTCAAGGAACAAATTCTCTAGACCATCATCATTCTGGAACATGGTGCTCTGGGATTCTCTTCTCAAGACTAAATCTTTCACCTTTGCAATTTTGATGTTGGAAAGGGTGGAGTCTTGCTAGTTCTTTTGATGCCCTGAAGCCATCTTTTCCACTGTCTTATTCCTTTTCAAAAGCCCCCAAGAATAGTCATGCCACTATCTCAACATAAGACTTCCTTGAAATTTCTTCTACCAGATTAATTTGTCCACTACCCCTACTCCCAGTCTCAGCCAAAGTCTCTGGACTTGAGAAAAATGCAGACAAATTTTCTGCCAGAGCATAACACACATGGTCTGGAGTCCAAAAGCCAATGCAGTCTTTGTTTCTGATTGAACCCTCCTTAGCCTTATCTTTACCATTTATATTTCTATCAGTATTTTGGCCTTCTGAGCTCTGACCAGAGCCTCCCATCAAGTTCAGCTTATAGTATTCCAGCTGCTTTTTCATCAAGTATTTCCAAACCTTTCCAAATTCTCCCCACAAGCCCATTCCAAAGACTCCTGAACCACATGGCAAGGTAGTGTCATAGCAATGACCTCACTCTTAGTACTAAAATCTGTCTTAGTTACTTTTCTCATTGCCGGGACAAAACACAGGACAGTCAAAGTTGAAGGAGGAAAGGTTTATTTCAGCTTAAAGTTTGTAGAGGTTTTAGTCTGCAGTTGACTGGCTCCAAGGCAGGAATCCATGCCAGAGGTGCACCACAGAGGAAAAATAATCCATGGTAAAGCAGCGGGAAAAGCAAAGCAGCAATCATTAGCAGCAAGCCTGCCTTCCTTCTCTCTCTTTATATTCCATTCAGGTTATAAGCCTAATGATTGATGCCACCCACAGCCAGGGTGGAGCTTCCATTATCCACACCCAGAATTATGCTAATTCCAATTAGTGGAGTAATATAATATCCCACATCCTTAATCCTAATATCAAATATACTAGATCCAGCCAGGTCCAAAAAGTTCCACCTATGAGCATGTGAAGCTTCGGGGGAATATCTTGATACAAGCCATAACAGCATAGAAGAAACTTTTAGGTATGAGATATAAAATAGATTTTTCCCTGCCTAGACTAACTGGACTATAAATGTTCTACAATAATAGGATTCTGAAAATTTTCACTTGTAAACCAGTAATCTTACAAGCATTTATTGACTCATAGATTCAATAGAAGTATACAGATCACCTAATCTGTGCTAGGCCCTGAGGTAGGCATTGCAGGCTCAACATCAATGCACATTTCCTACTCTTAAGAAGTCAGCATTATGGTAGGAGCTTTTATTTGAGAGCTATGTATGGCATAAGGGCATAAGTAGAAATGGTCTCTTGCTACCAAATTTATGTTCTAAGTGTCACATTTTAAGGACTGACAACAAATTGAACTATGTCTTAAGATCCTATGAAAAGCATATGTCAGGATAGTATTAAACGTCCAAGTTTTAAAATTAGGGGCCATATCCACAATGGAAAATAGGAAGGAGACCAGTAAAGGCAGGGAGATATGTCAAACACAATTTAAGCATCACCCTAAGGCCATTAAAATCCAGTGGAAGTGTCCTTGACCTCTGAGGACTAAAGCAATTCAGAAATGGCTTAGGGAGTGAACCCTCAGAATCTTGTGTTTTCTAGAGATGGAACTGCTTAAATGTCTTTACCACACTTATTCAAAAGTAGCTTGTATGGAGTGGGAGTTTCGAGCAAAATCTGTGATGAGTTTTAGAGCACAGCAGCTGTGGCTCTTGGTCAATTATGCTTACTATAGGGGGATTCTATAAGGCCCTCCCTCCTCCCCTTATTCCTCTTCTCCCTCCTTGTCATCATCCTCCTTTTTCTCCTCCTCTTTGGTGCTACAGATGGAGCTCAGAGTCTTCCACATGCAAATACTCTACCTCTAAATACTTACACCTGTAAGTCTTAGTCTTATGGCTACAGTAGTCCACTACAGAATTGTAATGCCTTATGCAGAATATAAACATTTTCTTAAAGGAAGTACAGAAAATTGTTCCCCAAGAAGAACATTAAAAGTCTTCTGTTATGAAAATCCACCAAAAGAAATAGTGCAACAGAGGAAATTGATTGCCTTGTTGCTATTTAGAGAAACATTTGCAGCTCAGTTGTCTTGCTTTGTGTGTTTACCTGATCTACGCACATATGGTGTTAGAATGATGTTTGTTTTTCTTGGTATTTGGTGAGGAACGTGCTACTTTAGTGAAACTGTTGAAATAGCTATGACTTATTTGTGACAGTATCCCCTCAGGTTTGCCCATATTCAGCCTTCCAAGCCTCATTAGTCATTCAGGCTTCTATTACTAAATGCACAGCAACTGTTACAAAAGAAATTGAAATGTCAATTTTATAAATTTTTGACCTTTCACTCTGTATCAATCAGGGTATGCTAGATTATGTTGTAGTAGATAATAACTTGAAAAATTACAGTGGTTTGAATTGGCACAAGTTTATTCTCTTCTTACTTTTTGCCGGTTGAGTGGAGCTCTTTTCTATGCCATCCTTATTCTAGAACTCAAGCTAATGGAATAGTCACCATCTGTATTATTGATGGATATGGTGGTAAAGAAAAATAACATGTGGTGTAGCATGCAATACTTTTTAAGTCTTCTTCCAGAAGTGACATATGTCTCATTATGTTGATCCAAACAACTCAAATGCACGAGCCTTGATTTAAAAGGGGGGAAAGTATTACACTTTCACAGGAAAGGAATCTATATGTTCATGTACACTAATACAGAGAATTTGGTTCAAATCTGAAAAGTCTGTATCCTGACATCTCAAAAGATATCTGGCACATACCAGGTGTTCAATAAAGATTTGTTGAATGAGTAAATGGAATTTAGACTGAAACTACAAGTCCCTTCAAGTTCCAAGCATCATCTCATTGCATCAGGGATCATCCAGTACAAATGTCAAGTAGTTTAAGAAGTTTACACGTTAAATGTGTAGGAAATAATCAAGTAGCCTGAAAAATCTCGGGCAAAAAGTCCTTTTTGTGTGTTTGATAATAAGGAAGTGATACTTTTTCACCTGAAAGTCATAACTTTTAAGCTTGACTCAAAAAACACCTACCAAGTCAGGAAATGTTTATTAAAAACTAATTTTGTGGTCAACAATTAAAGATTATAGTAGAAAGCAAGGGATCTGGAAATATTATAGGATACAGAGTCTGTCCTTGGGAAATTGGGATTGGGAGGATTGAGAGGTCTGTGATTGGGAAGGTTATATAGACACATGTAAATATAGATATGAATATAATAGATAAAATATATAATAGATCAATATATACATATGACATAAAAGTACTATATAATGTAAAGAAATATAGACTTGGAATCTGATAAACCTTGATATGTATCTTAGTTTTTAGTTGTTGTCATTATTATTTTTATTTTATTTTTTTACTTTTTGCAGCACCAGGGATCTATCTCACAACCTCGTGCCTGCCAGAAAGGTGCTTAAATCATCGAGTCAAACTACTGGCCCTATTTTTTTGAGGCAGGGTTGCACTATGTAGCTCAGGCCAGCCTGGAACTCACAACGCTTTTCCTACCTCAGCCTCCAGAGTGCTGGGATTAAAGGCGTGCACCACCACACCCGGCTTGTCATTATGGTTGTTGTTGTTTTTTACTGGAGATAAAACCCAAGGACTCATGCATGTTAGGGAAGCAGTCTGTGACTGAGTCCCACCCTGAGTTCTTGAATTTTGTTTTGTATGACCTTTGGTATGTGTATTAAACTTTCTTTTTAGAGAATTATTGTATGTTAGTTACACAGAATGGTGGATTTCATTTTGGCATAGTCATATACCCTTATAACATGCTTTGTGGAGGAAGCAATTCAGATCTCTTCTCTTTTCTCTTCTCTTCTCTTTTCTTGTCTTTTTCTTTTTTTCTCTTTTCTTTTCTTTCTTCCTTTATTCATTTTGAGATAGGGTCTCATTTAAGTTGCCAAGTTCCCAAGGCTGGGGTCAAACTTTCAGTCTTCTTGCTTCAGCCTCCCAGAATGCTGAGATTACATGTATACCACCACACCCAGCTGGCACTGCTTCTTATACAGTGCATTCTGAAAGAATATTTTGGCCAAATGTATATGTATATTTGTATACACACACACATACACATACACACACACACACACACACACACACACACACACTAGTGAGGTGGTACAGAAGAAAAAATCAGTAATGCTAGGAATTGTTTTTAATAGGAACATCATCATCTAAAAATGGGATGTACAGATCAATATGAAACATCACAAGGTGAAAGCCAGAATAAGTACCATCCAGCCCTACTTACTTGACCTAATTAAATACCTTCCAGTTTCCACAGCATCTCTGTCCTTCCCTCTTAAGAGCTGAACTGCCTCCTCCTCCTACTTCTACATTCACCAGTTGCAGCAGGGAGATTTCTGGAGAAATTGAATTCATTAGTATTTTTATGGATAATTATAGTTGCAATATGCTGGGAGTCATTTTATTAAAGCAGTTATGAGGTTATTAATCTTGTCAATAACCTCTGCAGTGAATATGCATTTTCTGTGTTCTCCATGATTTTGCCTCTGTTCAAGTTTCTGAAAGTATTCAGATGTGTTTGTCACTTCTCACGTGCCCACCTCCTCCTGTGCTGAGAGCCAGGTGCGTGCCCAGATCAGAATTGCTTTCTCTTCTGATTCTTGTTCTCTACAGCTCAAAGGTAGTACAAGAGATAGAGACTATTCTCTGTGTAGGCAAAATAGTTGAAAAAATAGACACAACAACCTATGTCCTGTGTTAAGGGTAGTTTCATCTTTTTTCACAAGGTTGACTGAGTCAGATAGAATCTCTATTAAGGACCTCCATTGCTAGATATACACCAAATTCTGAAAACTCTCATTCCACTGATTTATATACATTTTTAATTTTCTACATTTTTTTCTTTTGTATTACTCTTGCCTGTTAGCAGCCAACACCATACCCAAGGAAAAAGACGTGGGACAGAAGATCTTTAGCCATCCTTCACTTTTGTTTTGTTCCTTGTTATTTAAGAATGAAAAACTACCTGTAGTTCATTTTGTCTATATAAATTAGGAGAACTGACAGTGCTTCTAAATAATCACTAACAAAGCAAGGGCCTGTTAACCACATTAAGTACCTATATACTTCCATCTCCAATAACATCTGATAAGCAAAATTCTGAATAAACAGTCCATGAAATTTGGGTGCTTAGCATTACAATGATAAAAAAACACAATTCCTTTTCCAGAGGTTTAATTTAGATAGACATTTAATACAGGACCTTGCTTGTGTACCCAATTATATTAAAAATTTCATGAACTGAAATTTTAGAACAAGCCAGTTTGTGAAACACAGAACCTGCTAAAACCTTTGCATTTTTATTATTATTTAATTGGGAACTAACCTAAAGATTTCCCTCCTAAATGTATAGTTAAATAGCCAGTGTGTGTGTGTGTGTGTGTGTGTATGCATGTTACACTGTTCAACAGGAAAACAGTAAATGTTTTATGCTACATAAAAATATGAACTGTATGTTTTATATGTATATAGATTTTGAAAAGGATCATATTAGAAAAACAAAGCATCCCTTTAATGCATTCAACTACTAGCTGACTTTTACTTCCTGATTTACACTATAACTTCCCAAGAATATATTCACTTTTTCTCTTCCTACTGTGTTTGCAAAAGTCTGTCCAACAAATTGCTAATCAGCAATTCAGGAAGTCTGTGGAGAATCAAAGGACAAGCCAATTTGGACCTCAAACAGCTTTTTGATCTTCTTCTGATTCTTGTTCTCTACAGCTCAAAGGTAATGCTAGGGATAGAGACTATTCTCCATGTGGGCAAAGTAGTTGAGAGATATGACAAGCTACACCCTTTGTTAAGAGTCATTTCATCTTTCTTGACATAGCTGGCTGAGATAGAATCTCTATTAAGGACCTTTATCTCTAGATACACAACAAATTCTGAAAAGTCTCATTCCACTGATAGATACATATTTCTCATTTTCTTTTCTTTTCTTTCTTTCTTCTTCTTCTTTTTTTTTTTTTTTTTTTTTTTTTTTTTTTTTTTTTTTTTTTTTTTTTTTTTTTTTTTT